>RXON01004667.1:0-11678 GCA_009667805.1 Leptobrachium leishanense | reverse complement strand
GAGGGCTTCGGATCGGTAGGGAAGGGTGCTTCGGATCGGTAGAGATGGGTGCTTCGGATCGGTAGGGGAGGGTGCTTCGGATCTGGTGGGGCCAGTGGGAAGTTTGGGCCTTACCGCAACTGTCGATGCGCGGCTCCCGGCGGGGCCGTTCGGTTCGGATCGCTGTACTTCTCCGATCGAATATTCCTGAGCAGCGCCTCTGCCCTGATGCTTGATGCAGGGTCGGCGCGCTCGATTCGGATCGGATGGGCACCGTACTCTGAGGCCGCGGAGGACACTCAGATCCGAAATACGGCGGAGAATCAAGCCACACCAGACAGAGCTGAATGTACTGCAGGAACTGCCTTTATTGTTTACAGTACAGGCTTTTATTACTTCTTATCATAATTAGAATACAATGGGACTCCTTGCCCGCCCTCCCAGGACCCATTGGCCTTAGCCTTCAGGGAGTCGCCAATTCGGACCGGATGGTCCGAATCGGCCATTTTACGATTCGAACCGGATGGTTCGAATCGGCCATTTTCCGAATCGAAATTCCAACTGCGCCACAAGGATCGGAAAATGGCGGCGAGCAAGGCAAACACAGGTGAAAATACATTACACCATAACCAACGGGAAAACACTTTATTAACACCACACAATGTCATATCTAAATAAAAACTGGTAAACGGGGTGCGTGCCACCACACCCAAGTGTCCATGTCCCCACTGTCACTGCACCGCCCCTGGCTGAGGGTGCTGGGCCATCCCGTGACACTGTCCTCGGAGGGGGTGAGGCCGCATCCCATGATCAATGACCGAGTGCTCTGCCGGAGGCGCTCGTTAGGGTCCTGGGCCAGGGTTGGGGCCCTCACTCTTTGCTGGTCCATCCGGGTCAGCTCTTCACTAGGGTTTTCTTCTTTTTGTTGCCGGGGGTCCCTCCCCGATTCTCCAACATGCCCCGCAGGACGTCCCGCTGGTAAACGCTGTACCCGGCCATGGTATGGGTCTTCTTGGGGGTTGCAGAGAGCTATCCCACCGCTGCCACCAGTGTGGCGGAATGGAGTATCCGCCTGCGGTCCTGCTCTATCTGACCCCCTTCTTTGGTGTTGCCAAGCCCGACTACCGAGTGGCACGGCACCCGGCGTCTCGAGCGGTTTGGGTAGAAGACTACGTGGCGGTGGAGATCTGGAGAGTAGATGGGGCACCCACGGCGGAAATCCGCCCGACTACCGAGTGGCACGGCACTCGGCGTCTCGAGCAGCGGATCTACTAACCATTGAAGGCTGGAGACGGTCTGCGTGGCGAACCGCGGTTCGGTAGAGTCTCCTTGCAAGATGCAGGCACGGCGCTCAGCCGAGGTCCCGATTCGGGGTGATTGCGGTATCCCAAGATTCAAGGTGGCGCAACGGCGCGGCGAATCGATGTTCTGCTGCGGAGTTAGAGTGACCCGTTCCTGGGTGGTGGTGATATGTAGCCGACGTGAAATGACAACACCAGGCAGAGCTGTATGTTTCAAACACTCAGATGAACTGAACTCTTTTAATCACACGCCACTATTTATGCTGAAGTACAACAGTCATAATTTGCATACCCATACTAATGAGTTAGGTCAGTTATTTACAATCAACATTCTTCACATTCTCTTAGCCTTCAGCGCACACAACATTTGTACAGCCATTGTTCCAGCACATCAGATTAAACACACACTATCAGAGATCCCTTAAATTAAACATGTAGCTAGATAATGGGGAAAATCCCTGACGCATAAATTACACAACAGCAAAACTTATTTACTAGCTACAGAAAAACACATTTATCTACAGGAATATAAGTATATTTTAAAACCAAAGCTATGTCATTTCACTAAACTAAATTAAACTAAAACCAAACCAGGTAAAATATTTAAAATCACACGATAAAACCGACCATAAAGTCTTTTGAGGTTTGAAGCATGGAGCGTTGCCTCAGCTCCATGACATAGGTCCTTTTAAAAATGTCTTGGGTTTGTGTCCTGGGCTTGCTGCGCCGAGCCTCTTGGGTCATTCCGTGACATGTTGCATTAATTATACTGCAGAGAGGCGCTTCCCAGCAGTGTGTGGATTCATATGCTGCATTAATTATACTGCAGAGAGGTGCTTCCCAGCAGTGTGCGGATTCATATGCTGCATTAATTATACCGCAGAGAGGTGCTTCCCAGCAGTGTGTGGATTCATATGCTGCATTAATTATACCGCAGAGAGGTTCTTCCCAGCAATGTGTGGATTCATATGCTGCATTAATTATACTGCAGAGAGGTGCTTCCCAGCAGTGTGTGGATTCATATGCTGCATTAATTATACTGCAGAGAGGCGCTTCCCCGCAGTGTGTGGATTCATATGCTGCATTAATTATACTGCAGAGAGGTTCTTCCCAGCAGTGTGTGGATTCATATGCTGCATTAATTATACTGCAGAGAGGCGCTTCCCAGCAGTGTGTGGATTCATATGCTGCATTAATTATACTGCAGAGAGGCGCTTCCCAGCAGTGTGTGGATTCATATGCTGCATTAATTATACCGTGCAGAGAGGCGCTTCCCCACAGTGTGTGGATTCATATGCTGCATTAATTATACTGCAGAGAGGTGCTTCCCAGCAGTGTGTGGATTCATATGCTGCATTAATTATACTGCAGAGAGGCGCTTCCCAGCAGTGTGCGGATTCATATGCTGCATTAATTATACTGCACAGAGGCGCTTCCCAGCATTGTGCGGATTCATATGCTGCATTAATTATACTGCAGAGAGGCGCTTCCCCGCAGTGTGTGGATTCATATGCTGCATTAATTATACTGCAGAGAGGCGCTTCCCCGCAGTGTGCGGATTCATATGCTGCATTAATTATACTGCAGAGAGGCGCTTCCCAGCAGTGTGTGGATTCATATGCTGCATTAATTATACCGCAGAGAGGCGCTTCCCAGCAGTGTGTGAATTCATATGCTGCATTAATTATACTGCAGAGAGGCGCTTCCCAGCAGTGTGAGGATTCATATGCTGCATTAATTATACTGCAGAGAGGTGCTTCCCAGCAGTGTGCGGATTCATATGCTGCATTAATTATACTGCAGAGAGGTGCTTCCCAGCAGTGTGCGGATTCATATGCTGCATTAATTATACCGCAGAGAGGTGCTTCCCAGCAGTGTGTGGATTCATATTCTGCATTAATTATACTGCAGAGAGGCGCTTCCCAGCAGTGTGTGGATTCATATGCTGCATTAATTATACCGCAGAGAGGTTCTTCCCAGCAGTGTGTGGATTCATATGCTGCATTAATTATACTGCAGAGAGGTGCTTCCCAGCAGTGTGTGGATTCATATGCTGCATTAATTATACTGCAGAGAGGCGCTTCCCCGCAGTGTGTGGATTCATATGCTGCATTAATTATACTGCAGAGAGGTTCTTCCCAGCAGTGTGTGGATTCATATGCTGCATTAATTATACTGCAGAGAGGTGCTTCCCAGCAGTGTGTGGATTCATATGCTGCATTAATTATACTGCAGAGAGGCGCTTCCCAGCAGTGTGCGGATTCATATGCTGCATTAATTATACTGCAGAGAGGCGCTTCCCAGCATTGTGCGGATTCATATGCTGCATTAATTATACTGCAGAGAGGCGCTTCCCCGCAGTGTGTGGATTCATATGCTGCATTAATTATACTGCAGAGAGGCGCTTCCCCGCAGTGTGCGGATTCATATGCTGCATTAATTATACTGCAGAGAGGCGCTTCCCAGCAGTGTGTGGATTCATATGCTGCATTAATTATACTGCAGAGAGGCGCTTCCCAGCAGTGTGTGGATTCATATGCTGCATTAATTATACTGCAGAGAGGTGCTTCCCAGCAGTGTGTGGATTCATATGCTGCATTAATTATACTGCAGAGAGGCGCTTCCCAGCAGTGTGAGGATTCATATGCTGCATTAATTATACTGCAGAGAGGCGCTTCCCAGCAGTGTGTGGATTCATATGCTGCATTAATTATACTGCAGAGAGGCGCTTCCCAGCAGTGTGTGGATTCATATGCTGCATTAATTATACTGCAGAGAGGTGCTTCCCAGCAGTGTGTGGATTCATATGCTGCATTAATTATACTGCAGAGAGGCGCTTCCCAGCAGTGTGAGGATTCATATGCTGCATTAGGCTAGGGTCAGACGAACGCAGCTTTAACGTGCGTTTAGCCGCACAAAATCACGGCCGTGCTAGCAGCAAATGACGTCAATGCGGGGAACACACGAAGTACGGCCGCACGAACGTTCGTCCGCGCAACGCAAGTGGCAAACGAACGCATTTTTTCGAGAACGTCAAACCGCTACTACTGACGTACAGAGTGCGCTGCGGCCGCATAGCGGCGTGTGTGTGTGATTGGGAGACATCAGACGCTGCTAATGTCCGGCCAACATAACGTCCAGACACAAAAAGTGTTTTATTGATGATCCGTCCAAAATCACGGACGAAAAGGCGCATCGTATGACCGCTACCGCGTATTCCGTGAAAAAATATGTCCGTTCGTTCGACCGCACTTTTCCACGGTCGACGCGAAAAATGCGTTCGTCTGACCCTAGCCTAAATTATACTGCAGAGAGGTGCTTCCCAGCAGTGTGTGGATTCATATGCTGCATTAATTATACTGCAGAGAGGCGCTTCCCAGCAGTGTGCGGATTCATATGCTGCATTAATTATACTGCAGAGAGGCGCTTCCCAGCAGTGTGTGGATTCATATGCTGCATTAATTATACTGCAGAGAGGTGCTTCCCAGCAGTGTGTGGATTCATATGCTGCATTAATTATACTGCAGAGAGGTGCTTCCCCGCAGTGTGTGGATTCATATGCTGCATTAATTATACTGCAGAGAGGTGCTTCCCAGCAGTGTGTGGATTCATATGCTGCATTAATTATCCGCAGAGAGGCGCTTCCCCGCAGTGTGTGGATTCATATGCTGCATTAATTATATACCGCAGAGAGGCGCTTCCCAGCAGTGTGTGGATTCATATGCTGCATTAATTATACTGCAGAGAGGCGCTTCCAGCAGTGTGTGGATTCATATGCTGCATTAATTATACTGCAGAGAGGTGCTTCCCAGCACTGTGTGGATTCATATGCTGCATTAATTATACTGCAGAGAGGTGCTTCCCAGCAGTGTGAGGATTCATATGCTGCATTAATTATACTGCAGAGAGGTGCTTCCCAGCAGTGTGCGGATTCATATGCTGCATTAATTATACCGCAGAGAGGTGCTTCCCAGCAGTGTGTGGATTCATATTCTGCATTAATTATACTGCAGAGAGGCGCTTCCCAGCAGTGTGTGGATTCATATGCTGCATTAATTATACCGCAGAGAGGTTCTTCCCAGCAGTGTGTGGATTCATATGCTGCATTAATTATACTGCAGAGAGGTGCTTCCCAGCAGTGTGTGGATTCATATGCTGCATTAATTATACTGCAGAGAGGCGCTTCCCCGCAGTGTGTGGATTCATATGCTGCATTAATTATACTGCAGAGAGGTTCTTCCAGCAGTGTGTGGATTCATATGCTGCATTAATTATACTGCAGAGAGGTGCTTCCCAGCAGTGTGTGGATTCATATGCTGCATTAATTATACTGCAGAGAGGCGCTTCCCAGCAGTGTGCGGATTCATATGCTGCATTAATTATACTGCAGAGAGGCGCTTCCCAGCATTGTGCGGATTCATATGCTGCATTAATTATACTGCAGAGAGGCGCTTCCCCGCAGTGTGTGGATTCATATGCTGCATTAATTATACTGCAGAGAGGCGCTTCCCAGTGTGCGGATTCATATGCTGCATTAATTATACTGCAGAGAGGCGCTTCCCAGCAGTGTGTGGATTCATATGCTGCATTAATTATACTGCAGAGAGGCACTTCCCAGCAGTGTGTGGATTCATATGCTGCATTAATTATACTGCAGAGAGGCGCTTCCCAGCAGTGTGTGGATTCATATGCTGCATTAATTATACTGCAGAGAGGCGCTTCCCAGCAGTGTGAGGATTCATATGCTGCATTAATTATACTGCAGAGAGGCGCTTCCCAGCAGTGTGTGGATTCATATGCTGCATTAATTATACTGCAGAGAGGCGCTTCCCAGCAGTGTGTGGATTCATATGCTGCATTAATTATACTGCAGAGAGGTGCTTCCCAGCAGTGTGTGGATTCATATGCTGCATTAATTATACTGCAGAGAGGCGCTTCCCAGCAGTGTGAGGATTCATATGCTGCATTAATTATACTGCAGAGAGGTGCTTCCCAGCAGTGTGTGGATTCATATGCTGCATTAATTATACTGCAGAGAGGCGCTTCCCAGCAGTGTGTGGATTCATATGCTGCATTAATTATACCGCAGAGAGGCGCTTCCCAGCAGTGTGTGGATTCATATGCTGCATTAATTATACTGCAGAGAGGTGCTTCCCAGCAGTGTGTGGATTCATATGCTGCATTAATTATACTGCAGAGAGGTGCTTCCCCGCAGTGTGTGGATTCATATGCTGCATTAATTATACTGCAGAGAGGTGCTTCCCAGCAGTGTGTGGATTCATATGCTGCATTAATTATACCGCAGAGAGGCGCTTCCCCGCAGTGTGTGGATTCATATGCTGCATTAATTATACCGCAGAGAGGCGCTTCCCAGCAGTGTGTGGATTCATATGCTGCATTAATTATACTGCA
The DNA here is from genome assembly GCA_009667805.1 of Leptobrachium leishanense. Taxonomy (NCBI): domain Eukaryota; kingdom Metazoa; phylum Chordata; class Amphibia; order Anura; family Megophryidae; genus Leptobrachium; species Leptobrachium leishanense. The sequence goes on along the minus strand of RXON01004667.1, from coordinate 4,986 downwards.
GAGAGGCGCTTCCCAGCAGTGTGTGGATTCATATGCTGCATTAATTATACTGCAGAGAGGTGCTTCCCAGCACTGTGTGGATTCATATGCTGCATTAATTATACTGCAGAGAGGCGCTTCCCAGCAGTGTGTGGATTCATATGCTGCATTAATTATACTGCAGAGAGGTGCTTCCCAGCAGTGTGTGGATTCATATGCTGCATTAATTATACCGCAGAGAGGCGCTTCCCCGCAGTGTGTGGATTCATATGCTGCATTAATTATACTGCAGAGAGGCGCTTCCCAGCAGTGTGTGGATTCATATGCTGCATTAATTATACTGCAGAGAGGTGCTTCCCAGCACTGTGTGGATTCATATGCTGCATTAATTATACCGCAGAGATGTGCTTCCCCGCAGTGTGTGGATTCATATGCTGCATTAATTATACTGCAGAGAGGCGCTTCCCAGCAGTGTGTGGATTCATATGCTGCATTAATTATACTGCAGAGAGGCGCTTCCCAGCAGTGTGTGGATTCATATGCTGCATTAATTATACTGCAGAGAGGCGCTTCCCAGCAGTGTGTGGATTCATATGCTGCATTAATTATACTGCAGAGAGGCGCTTCCCAGCAGTGTGTGGATTCATATGCTGCATTAATTATACTGCAGAGAGGTGCTTCCCAGCAGTGTGCGGATTCATATGCTGCATTAATTATACCGCAGAGAGGCGCTTCCCAGCAGTGTGTGGATTCATATGCTGCATTAATTATACTGCAGAGAGGCACTTCCCAGCAGTGTGCGGATTCATATGCTGCATTAATTATACCGCAGAGAGGCGCTTCCCAGCAGTGTGCGGATTCATATGCTGCATTAATTATAACTGCAGAGAGGCGCTTCCCAGCAGTGTGCGGATTCATATGCTGCATTAATATACTGCAGAGAGGCGCTCCCAGCAGTGTGTGGATTCATATGCTGCATTAATTATACCGCAGAGAGGTGCTTCCCAGCAGTGTGTGGATTCATATGCTGCATTAATTATACCGCAGAGAGGCGCTTCCCCGCAGTGTGTGGATTCATATGCTGCATTAATTATACTGCAGAGAGGCGCTTCCCAGCAGTGTGTGGATTCATATGCTGCATTAATTATACTGCAGAGAGGTGCTTCCCAGCACTGTGTGGATTCATATGCTGCATTATTATACCGCAGAGATGTGCTTCCCCGCAGTGTGTGGATTCATATGCTGCATTAATTATACGCAGAGAGGCGCTTCCCAGCAGTGTGTGGATTCATATGCTGCATTAATTATACTGCAGAGAGGCGCTTCCCAGCAGTGTGTGGATTCATATGCTGCATTAATTATACTGCAGAGAGGCGCTTCCCAGCAGTGTGTGGATTCATGTGCTGCATTAATTATACTGCAGAGAGGCGCTTCCCAGCAGTGTGTGGATTCATATGCTGCATTAATATATACTGCAGAGAGGTGCTTCCCAGCAGTGTGCGGATTCATATGCTGCATTAATTATACCGCAGAGAGGCGCTCCCAGCAGTGTGTGGATTCATATGCTGCATTAATTATACTGCAGAGAGGCACTTCCCAGCAGTGTGCGGATTCATATGCTGCATTAATTATACCGCAGAGAGGCGCTTCCAGCAGTGTGTGGATTCATATGCTGCATTAATTATACTGCAGAGAGGCGCTTCCCAGCAGTGTGTGGATTCATATGCTGCATTAATTATACAGCAGAGAGGCGCTTCCCAGCAGTGTGTGGAATTCATATGCTGCATTAATTATACTGCAGAGAGGCGCTTCCCAGCAGTGTGTGGATTCAGATGCTGCATTAATTATACTGCAGAGAGGTGCTTCCCAGCAGTGTGTGGATTCATATGCTGCATTAATTATACCGCAGAGAGGCGCTTCCCAGCAGTGTGTGGATTCATATGCTGCATTAATTATACTGCAGAGAGGCGCTTCCCAGCAGTGTGTGGATTCATATACTGCATTAATTATACTGCAGAGAGGTGCTTCCCAGCAGTGTGTGGATTCATATGCTGCATTAATTATACTGCAGAGAGGCGCTTCCCAGCAGTGTGTGGATTCATATGCTGCATTAATTATACCGCAGAGAGGCGCTTCCCAGCAGTGTGTGGATTCATATGCTGCATTAATTATACCGCAGAGAGGCGCTTCCCAGCAGTGTGTGGATTCATATGCTGCATTAATTATACCTGCAGAGAGGCGCTTCCCAGCAGTGTGTGGATTCAGATGCTGCATTGAAACCAGTGGGTTAAAAAGCCTTGTTTCATAAAAAAAAAAGTTAGAAAACCTAAAATTTCACCCAAAGAATGCCTAAAAAATCCTATAAAAATAAGTAAGTAAAGAAACTTTCATTCTATTGGTAGTAAATCTACTTCCCATTCATAAATAAGCAATAAAAAACTAAAAACTAACAGATCTGTATCACCCGAATTGATCTGATCGATCCAAAATTTTGGGATGGTCTATATTTTGTTTTTCGGAAATGCTCCTGAAATACAAAAATGGTGAATTTCGTTCGATACGTATTGCACATCTCTAGCATACACTGTGACAGTGTACACATCACTGACCGTCATGTTATGAGTGACGGGGCAAATATAGAGTTACTGAGATACTGCTTAGTGTTGCAGACATTTTACCCTGGAATTCCCTTATCTCGCCCTGATGGATCACCTTGTCCATCTGTCAGGCCGGTAGGTCTTCCTAGTCCTCTGCTCAGTTTGTCTCCGGTTCTGGGTATGCGGCCCGCGCTGACCAAATACTGAGGAACGCCTTACTCTATACAATATCACTTCTAAAAGGGGGGCTGCACATTACCTGCACCAGGTGAGTCCGTCGCTGCACAATTAGTGTGAGAAATGAATCTTAAAAGACAGGGCTCTCACAGGTAACCACGAACACAAACCAGCCTAGACTATATGTGCCTGTCTGACCCCTAAAAACCACATGGCAGCGCCAATGGGCAAGTCACCAGGTGTCACTAAGGTTTAACACCAGGCAGTCACCTGTATCAAAGCAGGAGCCGCCTCTAAAATGCCAGGTTCGGCGCTGCTTGCAGAATAAATCAGGTTTGCGCTGAATGTCTGTGAGTAAATAAAAGACAATGACAAATGAATTCAATATTAAAGTTACAATGAATGGAAAATACCAAGGGTGGAAACGCTGCTCTCTGAACATGACTTGTGGGACGTGCAGCTCAAACACACCCGAGAGCAGCTGTGCCGAACGGGACGCGAAGCAGACAAAAGCCACGGAAAGTGCCATGAGACACGATCAAGAAATAGGAATGAGCGATGAGCTTGTGATGGACGTTACCGCTCGGTCACATATCATCAGGTGCACCTGAGCCAACGTTTACACCAGGACGTGCCAGGGTCAAATTAATTGATGGATAGAAAACAAACGAAAAAAAAAATCCAAGGTGACCAGAGACATCTCTGAGTCCACAAAGAATCGAGAAATGTAGCAAGATGTGCGTTCTTACATAAAAGGAGACGCTGAGCAATCGAGGAGAGGAAACAAGTCCGTACCGGCACATAATGACGTCCCTGTTAATATGTATCATTTTGCTTTGTTTCTGGTTAAAAAAGATGAAAGAGTTCGTTGACCCTGAATATATGGGGGTATATGGTGGTAGTGGGCTCAGATCTGCACGATGCTCTTCTGTAAACATTGTGTGGCCCGTATAAACGCCTCCTTTCTTCCCGCTGGTTACATGTATGACGCTGGTTATGTCAGACGCTGTGTGACCCGAAATCAAATCTCTCACAGAGCAGCCATTCTTCTGAGCTGGAATAAAGTGTATTTTGCATAATCAGGTTATTTTTAAAGCATGGAATATGTTGTGAGGTTGAGAAACGCGTTATAAAACCTCCCGGCTCATGTTTCTGTTTAGTTTTTGTTGGGTTTGTTCAGGAAAACAAGTCACGTCATGTAATAATGTTACTTTATTATTAAGAGGAACGTAGTGCTGGGAAACGCAGACCTTCCAAGTACACCAGCACACGTCTTCTGGGGAGAGGGACGAGTCGTCTGCTGGCGAGGGGACTGGTAGAATTCCCCAGACCCTTTTCAAGGCTAAATTCAGAATTACTCACAAAAAAAGGTTTTTAATTTCTGTTGGGTCAGCAGCAGCGACACATTCAATGCAGCCTGGAATCTTTTTAAGGGTTAATATTTTTTATTTTGATAATCAATGTCAGCAAACACCACACCAAGGGTGTCTGTGTACACCATCAACACACCAAGGGTGTCTGTGTACACCATCACCACACCAAGGGTGTCTGTGTACACCATCAACACACCAAGGGTGTCTGTGTACACCATCAACACACCAAGGGTGTCTGTGTACACCATCAACACACCAAGGGTGTCTGTGTGCACCATCAACACACCAAGGGTGTCTGTGTACACCATCAACACACCAAGGGTGTTTGTGTACACCATCAACACACCAAGGGTGTCTGTGTGCACCATCAACACATCAAGGGTGTCTGTGTGCACCATCAACACACCAAGGGTGTTTGTGTACAACATCAACACACCAAGGGTGTCTGTGTACACCATCAACACACCAAGGGTGCCTGTGTACACCATCACCACACCAAGGGTGCCTGTGTACACCATCACCACACTAAGGGTGTCTGTTTACACCATCACCACACCAAGGGTGTCTGTTTACACCATCACCAAGCCAAGGGTGTCTGTATGCATCAACACCTCGCCAAGGGTGTGGGTTGTAAGGCAAACTGATGAGCCCATTGAAGCTCTTTTTTCAGGTGAATGTGGGGTCGGGCGAGTGGAGAGCCTGCTTGGCGGTAAGGCAGACTGATGAGCCCATTGAAAGCTGGGTTTTCGTGTGAATGTGGAGACGGGCGAGTGGAGAGTCTGCTTGGTGGTAAGGCAGACTGATGAGCCCATTGAAAGCTGGGTTTTCGGGTGAATGTGGAGACGGGCGAGTGGAGAGTC
>RXON01004665.1:0-45550 GCA_009667805.1 Leptobrachium leishanense | reverse complement strand
GGGGAGCAGACTGCACGTGGACAGAAACCCCCACGTTACAATGATTTTTCCACTTTCAAAGTTAATGTTTAAGGCAATCTTTACATAAATGGTGTGAATAGGTTTCATCAGTATATTAGTTCTCTTGTTAAGTACAAGCATACATGATAAATATGATGGGCCTTATTTCAGCTCCCTTGACAAAGACTGAGGTCGAAACGTTGGGATCCCTGGCTCTGCTCTCTATTGGCTGTTTTTTTCCTAAAGTGCCTGGTAACTTTTCTATATTTACTACATGTTGGTTCTATGCTTGGACTATTGACTAATTTTTTGTGATCTTGTAGCATTTGGTAATACATTTATATGTCATATTTTATTTTACTGGATACCAATAAATTGTATTTTTTTCTACTGGAGTGCATTCTATTCTGATTTTTCTTCAAATGCTTTAGAGGTTTATGGGAAGCCTCCTATAGATGGTGCACCCTTGCTCTTTAGTGTGCAGGACAACTATTTGTTTTATTGCCTTATTTCAGCTCAACCATTAGCATTTAGGGATGTGCATGACTTTTTTAATTCATTTCGGGGGTTTTTTTCGGGCCTATATTTTTTTCTTTTCGGGTCATTTTGGACAGTTATTTGTTTCGGTTCGGTAATACGGATGGATTCGGATGGATTCGGATCGGTAAGTTTTTAATTTTTTATGAGCTGTTTCATTTTTTATTGGTTATTTAAGAATGGGAAGTAGATTACTAGTACCAATAGAATGAAAGTTTCTTTACTTATTTTTTTTAGGCATTTTTTTGGGTGAAAGTTTAGGTTTCCTAACTTTTTTTAAAGAAACAAGGCTTTTTAACCCAAATGTTTCAATGCAGCATATGAATCCACACACTGCTGGGAAGCACCTCTCTACAGTATAACTAAGGTAGCATATGAATCTGCACACTGCAGGGCAGCACCTCTCAGTAGCATATGAATCCACAGAGGTGCCTTGAAGTGGAGAGTGAGCTTACGTTGCAATGGCCATTGAAACAAACAAAAACCTCAGTGTTTTGTTGCACATGGAATACATAGAAACAAGCGCAGATGACACTTTTTTCCCTTGTTATGTTTTATACATTAACTGGGCTGTTACTCCTGGTTGTTGCAGCCGCTCCGGTGAGTATGGGCCCGACGCCATTTTTTCTGTATGCATATGAATCCACACACTGCTGGGAAGTTCCCAGCAGTGTGTGGATTCATATACTGCATTAATTATAACTCATAAAAAAACAAAAAAACTAACGGATCAAAAAAATGAATCAATCCAAATCGATCTGCAGAGAGGTGCTGCCCCGCATTGTATGGATTCATATGCTGCATTAATTATACTGCAGAGAGGCACTTCCCAGCAGTGTGTGGATTCATATGCTGCATTAATTATACTGCAGAGAGGTGCTTCCCAGCAGTGGGTGGATTCATATGCTGCATTGCGCCTGTAACAACTGTGCTGCAAGTGACATTTGCAGCTTGGCTGGAATAGCAGGAGAGATGAAAGTACAGTTGTGTTCAAAATTATTCAACCCCCACTGAAATTGAGTGTGTTGGCCAGTTTGACATTGATTTTGATCATTAAGTCATCTTGCTTACAATTAAATCAAAGAGGCACGTGTAGGTCAGACAAATATAACATAACATTTATAATGAAATAACCACAAATGTCTTTTCTGTGCTCACATCATTATCAGTTTTATTCAACCCCCAATTGACATTCAATCTTAGTACTTAGTACAACATCCTTTTACAGTTATAACAGCTTTTAAACGTGAAGCATAGCTTGACACAAGTGTCTTGCAGCGATCTACGGGTATCTTCGCCCATTCGTCATGGGTAAAAGCCTCCAGTTCAGTCACATTCTTAGGCTTGCGCACTGCAACTGCTTTCTTTAAGTCCCACCAGAGATTCTCAATTGGATTTAAGTCAGGTGACTGCGATGGCCACTCCAAAATGTTCCAGCCTTTAATCTGCAACCATGCTCTAGTGGACTTGGAGGTATGCTTGGGATCATTGTCCTGTTGAAAGGTCCAACGTCTCCCAAGCCTCAGGTTTGTGACGGACTGCATCACATTGTCATCCAATATCTCCTGGTACTGAAGAGAATTCATGGTACCTTGCACACGCTGAAGCTTCCCTGTACCTGCAGAAACAAAACAGCCCCAAAACATGATTGACCCCCCGCTATGCTTCACAGTAGGCAAGGTGTTCTTTTCTTCATAGGCCTTGTTCTTCCTCCTCCAAACATTGATCCATGGGCCCAAACAGTTCTAATTTTGTTTCCTCAGTCCACAGAACACTATCCCAAAACTTCTGTGGTTTGTCCACATGACTTTTGGCATACTGGAGTCAACTCTTCTTATTCTTTGGAGACAGCAAGGGGGTGCGCCTGGGAGTTCTGGCATGGAGGCCTTCATTACGCAGTGTGCGCCATATTGTCTGAGCTGATACTTCAGTACCCACATCTGACAAATCTTTTCTCAGTTCCTCAGCAGTCACACGGGGACTTTTCTCCACTCTACGCTTCAGGTAGCGCACAGCAGTCGAAGTCAGCATCTTCTTTCTGCCACGACCAGGTAGCGTTTCAACAGTGCCCTTTGCCTTGAATTTGCGAATGATGCTTCCTATGGTCTCTCTTGGTATGTTTAACATCTTTGCAATCTTCTTATAGCCATTGCCCTTCCTGTGAAGAGTAATCACCTCTTCTCTTGTCTTCCTGGACCATTCTCTTGACTTCACCATGTTTGTAACCACACCAGTAAATGTCTAGAAGGAGCTGAGTATCACAGTCATTATAAAGCTGCCTAATTGGTGCTTATTATGCTTTATTGCTGCTCCGTGACATCCACAGGTGTTTTCAATACCTGATTGAAAACACTTGAATGAACCTCTGTTCTTCAGAGTGGTAGTCTTTAAGGGGTTGAATAATTGTGCCAATGAAGAATTCACAAAATAAACATTTACTACTGTATTACAAAACCAATTGATGTCATTTTAGTTGCATATGGTTCTTTAACCACTTCGATGCGGAGGACGCGCTCAGCTTCTGGGCTCTGGTGTTGGGCTGCATGTATTACAAAACCAATTGATGTCATTTTAGTTGCATATGGTTCTTTAACCACTTCGTGGTGGGATCTGGGAACCGTGACACCAACATAACGTCCAGACGCAAAAAGTTTCCTGGTTTGGATTCGTAAAACATCACGCACGAAAATGCGCATCGTATGACCGTTTTCGCATATTCCGTGAAAAAATACATCAATGCGTTCGGACGCACTTTTTTACGTTCGCGTGTAAAAATGCTTTCGTTTGACCCTAGCCTTACAGCATTGGGGGTTGAATAAGTTTGAACACAACTGTATAAATAAGTGGAGCAATTATATTTATTGGATCGCTTGATAATGCTACTAGAGATGTGCAATTTGGGAGCATTTCCGAAAACGAAATATCGGCAATCCAAAAATTTCGGATCGATCCGATAAATTCCGACGTGATTCGGATCGATTAGTGATTCGGATCAATTCCGGTGTTTCGGATCAGTTAGTTTTTCGGTTTTTTTAAGAATTATTAAATTTTTATTGGTTATTTAAGAAGGGGAAGTAGATTATTACCAATAGAATGAAAGTTTATTTGCTTATTTATTTTTTTTGTATTTTTTTAGGCATTTTTCTGTTGCAAATTTAGGTTTTCTAACTTTTTTTAAAGAAACAAGGTTAAAAGCCTTGTTTCTTTATAAAAAGTTAGAAAACCTAAAAAAGTGGAATATTAGCAAAATTACATATTAGAAAAAAAATATATATTATCCTTTATCTAATGAAAAAGAGGAGGGCACAATTTACTGCCACCTTTCACTGCAAACAGTATCCAGGAAAGGATACCAACAGCGAAACAATGCTGGTATGACTTGGAGACTACCAAATAATATGTGCTGAAGGAGTTAAACCGCTAATATAGTTATTACAATAGTTAACACCTATTGTTATTGTAGAATGCCAGAAAACCTGTATTTGAGCCAGGTGTGTAGTTTCTAGAAACATGTTCTTTATTGAGAATACTTCATCAGGAGTAACAGCTTTTCAAATGCAGAGATGCCTTCTTTCAAAAGAAAAACAGAAACAATGAAAAATGCTTAAGGTTGTGTAAGGCTCCTAATTCTACCTTTCAAGGGTGATTTAGTCCAGTTCCATGGAGCATTATTTTTCTCAACAATTTGTAGTGTCAGAATTTGGCTGTGAAAGCCAGTATAGCTATGCATGCAAAAGTATATGTGAAGTTTACACAAAAGATTGATCGCAACCGACAATGTGGGGTTAATCTTGCTAGATACCCTAAATACGGCATTGGGAAATCAGATTATATTTCAAAAGAACTGTTCAACTTTTTATGCGTACCAACCTTCAGATATACCTTTATTGGGTTTCTGTTTTTTTGCTTATGATTTAGTGACCTACAGTCAGGTCCAGAAATATTGGGACATCGACAATATTCTAACATCTTTGGCTCTATACACCACCACAATGGAGTTGGAATGAAACAAACACAATGTGCTTAACTGCAGACTGTCAGCTTTAATTTGAGGGTATGTACATCCAACTCAGGTGAACGGTGTAGGACTTACAGCAGTTTGCAGATGTGCCTCCCACTTGTTAAGGGACCAAAGGTAATGGGACAATTGGCTTCTCAGCTGTTCCATGGCCAGGTATGTGATATTCCCTCATTACCCCAATTACAATGTGCAGATAAAAGGCCCAGAGTTCATTTCAAGTGTGCTATTTGCATTTGGAATCTAGAGAATGACTGGAGAACGGAAAATTCTAGGTCAAAATAGCCGATTTGGAAAGTGAGATAAATGGGAGAATTTTTCTGTTTTGGCTATTTTGACCTAGAATTTTCCATTCTCCAGCCATCTTCCTGCTTTTCACCTCTTCCTGAATAACCTGTTTTTTTTGTCATGGTTTTGTTTCTGGCTGATCCATTGTTGTGTATTACATTGTGTGACTTTAAATAAAGTATTATAAAACAGAAGTGTAATCTGGGTTACAAGACTAATATTCTTACCTCAACCTGCTGGCAGATTTGAATAAGTTTGGCCATCTGGGTTTCTAGTTCACTGCTGTGCTTCACCAAGTTAGTAAGATTTGATTCTAAAGTTTGCTGAAAACCAAAAAAATAAATATAAGAAGATCATTATAAATATGTGCAACACAATATTTTACCCTGTTAATGGCCCCGTGCAATCAAATCTGAGGCTGCAAATCAACATTTTTCCGTGGTTTGCTAGCTCCATTAGCTGTGATAACCAAATCTTATGAAAGTGAAAGAATGTATTAAACTATATTTACTGGAACAGATATTCCACTAACAGAGTCTTAATATACTATCAGGATTGTCCAATAACCACTGTAGTTTGCTGTTGTTGCAAAGAAAAGCAAATGACACCATTGTTGCAACCACAACAAACTTCGGCATTTCCCAAAGTGAAATTAAAACAGCTATGACAGTAATACGTAGAGAGCAAAGTACTCAAATGGGCATAGGTAATTGGGTATACAACACTGATGTACATAGTCTCCAAAATACCTCTTCCTGAGCAACATTAGAAAAAAAACAGTTTCCACTTTTTGGCCTTAAATAATTGGGCAGAGGTCCAAGTTTTGCTGACAAAGTTGGTAACCAACTGTATAATGGCTCTTGAATGAATGAGTGCCTTCTTGCTGTGGGAAGTCTTGGGGCTCACTGTACTGGATGTACTGTGCCATGTGTGTTCCCTCTTCCCTGCATTAGATCTCACCAACATCAGAAGAATCTGGGGGGGATCTTGCAGCAGTACCGTGTTTGTCCTATTCTTTGGTATAATCACAAAGTTATTTGTATTGGCACTTTGTTTGCTTATTGTATTATCAGTCTCCACTATTTCTTCCTAATCACAATAAATATATGACTGATCACATACAGGGTTACTCAGAGAACGTTTGGAGAAGTGAAAATTATAGGTCAAAGTAGCCAAACCAGAAAAATTATCCCATTTATCAAACTTTTCAAATCGGCTATTTTGATCTAGAATTTTCACTTATCTAAAAGTTCTCCAGAGTGTCATTTTTCTCTGAATAACCCTGATAGTTTTGCTAAATCTTTAAAAATATATAAAATTTGCGTGTGTTTGTCTTAAGTGTGAGATGATATCTTGGTGAATTTCCATGCTTATTTTTTAGGACTTGACCCCTGCAGAGAAACCGCCTTCCCTATCTCCAGTTAGAGTAGTTGCATGCACCGTCTACGAACATATTTTCTATGTGCTACCAGAATATAAATGGTTATCATTTCTTGACTGCCACCCTCCCTCACTAGACCACCTCCTGAATACCCTAATACAGTGGTTCCCAACCCTGGTCCACAGGGTGCACGAACGGGCCAGGTTTGCCATATATCTGAAGCACAACACAGGTAATATGATTCGCTGCTCATTGCTTGCAGGAGTTAGTCTGCATTTCCCCATGGAAATCCTTAAAACCTGGCCTGTTAGTAGGCCCTGAGGACCAGGGTTGGGGATCACTGCCATAATTGACCACTGCGACACACCTTCAAAGTAGAAGTCTTCCCTCCATCCAGCAGACTTTCAACGAGCCACCACTAGCACTTGGGTAGGTGACAGGAGGGGTTAATCATTTTTTCCCCTGTGTTTTTTTAAGCCATCACCACACAAGGAAAATCATCCTAGTTACTTCTTTTCCAGCACACTGGCATGCACTGAGTGAATGCGAGAGGACAGATCTACAGGTAGAGAATATTGTCACTTTTCTCTGCCAAGAACTCTGCCACTTTAATGAAAAACTATTGTGACAGAAGACAAGACATGGTACCGCTTGCATCCATTCTGTGATCTTTTGTGTTGTAGACTGCCAACCCCACCACAGTATCTTTACTTTATTTTTCTTTTTACATTAAATTACTTCAAACAAAGAAAAAAGAAACAGCAGCATGTATTTTGTAGAGTGGTTTTGTTTGTAATGCAAAAGTAATCTAGTTACAGCTTATGTAAGTGGTTTTGTCCCTTTAAGTCTTGTGGAAAACAGTCATTCAATTCATGTACATAATTGTATATAATTATCGCTCATGCTAGTATAACAGAAAAGGATAATATGGTCACATAGAAATATAAGTTGAAAAAAGATTTATGCCGATCAAATTCAACCTTCCTTCCACACATCCCTGTGGCTGCCTTTGTGCTGAAAGAGTACAAAAAAATATCCTTTTTGGAGCATTTCCATTTGTGTCTAAAATGGAATAAAATTCCTCCTTCAATCCATAATCGCAATCATATTTCTCAATGGGTCAAGAAGAATTGTATTTTAAATTGAAATCCATTTATTGGTTTATATTATACCAGAAGTACATCCAGACCTTTTTAAAGGCATCAAATGAATTGAACAAAACGTGTTTAGAAAGCGAATTCCATAATTTTATTGTTTTTACTGTAAAAAAAAAAAAAACATTTTGTTTACAAAAGATATCAAATTATTTATACTAGTTAAAAGATATTCAGAAATATATTTGAAGCACACAAATAATCACATGCAAAATGTAGCAACCTACAAGGCAATTTTATAACATGCCCAATAATGTGGTTATTGAAGGAGGTTAGATAAACAACCTAAACAATCTGTCTTGGGAAGTGGAAGCCACTGAAGACAAAATGTTTACCGTACTTTGTGAAAATGCACAATTTTATAAATGTATTTACATAAGATCAGGTGCTCTTCAACTGAGCTGTCAGTTAGCATAATTCACGCCACATTATACACTGTTTATCTGTCCACTGTGAATTATGCAATATTTATAAAGGCAGAACAGGCCTTAGCAGAGCTAAAGATAATCCATTTGGAAGTTTTTCTAGATTTCTGAGCCCAATAGACTATATAACACATAAATAATTCAGATGACACAGAATTCCCATTAAATGATACAATTCCAGCTAGGAGGTAAAGCTTCGCAAGGGATATGTTGCTTTGCCTACCATGTAAATGATACCTTATAAATAGTTTAAAACTTCCAGGATACATCTTTCATTCAAAAATAAAGATTTTAAAGGGAGAACTCAAACAAAATCAGAATTGGGCACAAAAAAATGAATTTAGAAAAATGACAATAACTGTCTTTTAGAGCCTTGTTAAAACAAACGTATGACAATCGCTTTACAACCAGATCAAAAATAGACACCCCCTCCCCTTTTATACTCATCTGGCTCCCCTTAGATCCTTGTGGCAATCTGCTTCTTCTTATGATGTTATAGATAGTCAAATAGTTTCTCAGGGGCCTTTTGCCCTATGAAATACAGATTGTATACATTGAGTAGTGATTATCACTGCTTGTGTTAGTAGCACTTGGCAAATAATGAATGGGCTTCAGCGTGAATGGCAGCAGGTTACTAATAGTAATAATTCTGCGAGCCAATGCTCACAGGTTACCAGTACCACTTCAACTGAATAGGACCCCTGGTTTTCCTACCTGCAGTGTACGGATTCTAAATACATTCACATACACTACTCCAAACAGAGCCGTAGCTAGCTCCTTTTGCACCTGAGGCAAAAACAGAAAATTGTGCCCCCCCCCCAATTTTAAAAATCCGAGTCCCCGACCAGTGGCGCAGTGCTAAGCTCCTGGATGCTCCCCGCAACCAGAAGCAGTGGATCGGACCACCCTTTGCGCTGTGGGATGAGAGGCAAGTATGTGATTTTTGGGGGGTTCCAGCTGGTGCTGACTGATTCTGCAGAAGCGGCATCAGTTAGCACCAGCGTCTAGCTGTGGGTAACTTTTGTAGCTATGGTGGGATGGTAATTAGCGTTAGGACTTTGTAATCCTAAAGTTATTTACTCTTTGTGCTCCCCATGTTAAGTATAGGGAGCGCAAAGTACAGTAACCTCGCGCTGAAAAGCACAATCTCCTGGATTTTTTAACCTGTTACCGTTCGGATTGTAATAGGAGGGTCCTGTGCTAGGATGTGATATGGGCAGCATGCAGTAACCTTATTTAACCTAGCACCAACGCTCACATGTGTGAGTGCTAGCGTTAAGGAGGTGATGGGGCCCTACATATATAGTGCACACACAGTACATGTACAAATACAGTACACACAGAATACATGCACGTATAGCAAAAGCACATTTAGCATAATATACACCCCCCAGAATAATATACACAGCACTGAGCCCCCAGACTATTTTCCCCAGTTCACATGGATATTATTGACCCCAGCTCACATGGGTATATATTGCCTCAGTTCATATGGATATGCCCCCAGCTCTCATGGATATGCCCCCCAGCTCTCATGGATATTGCCCCAGGTCTCATGGATAATGCCCCCAGGTCTCATGGATACTGCCCCCAGGTCTCATGGATACTGCCCCAGCTACCATGGATAATGCCCCAGCTCTCATGGATAGTGCCCCCATCTCTCATGGATAGTGCCCCCAGGTCTCACGGATAGTGCCCCCAGCTCTCATGGATAGTGCCCCCAGGTCTCATGGATAGTGTCCCCAGGTCTCATGGATAATGCCCCCCAGGTCTCATGGATATTGCCCCCCAGGTCTCATGGATAGTTCCCCCCAGGTCTCATGGATATTGCCCCCCAAGGTCTCATGGATAGTGCCCCCAGGTCTCATGGATATTGCCCCCCAAGGTCTTATGGATAGTGCCCCCAGGTCTCATGGATAGTGCCCCCAGGTCTCATGGATACTGCCCCCAGCTCACCTCTCATTGCCGCATGCACAGCTGTGAAGGGGCGCATCCGAGTCCTGCGGGAACGATTGCCGGCGGCCGCATGCTTCCTGCTAGAACGGCCGCTGACAGGAAGTGCAGCCGCTAGCCTGGGATCGATGAAACAGCCTGCCGCGATCTCGCGAGATCGCGGCTGGCTGTTAGTGCAACCACTCACCTGGGATCTTCCTGTCAGCGGCCGTTCTAGCAGCAAGCACGCGGCCGCTGGCAATCGGTCCCGCAGGACTCGGCTGTGCCCCTTCACAGCTGTGCCCGAGGCACGTGCCTCACTCGCCTCGCCCTTCCTATGGCCCTGACTCCAAAGCATGTATGATTATTAATGCCCATAAAACTATGGAGAAACTGACAGCCTAGGTAATTCAATATTGGTATATAAAGACACATATTTGCCAGTGCCACTTCCACGCGCATAATAAAAAATCGTAATTAGGAAAATACCCAAAAAAGTTACAGGTGACTGGGGGGGATTTCTCACTATACTATATTAGGTGTCACCCATAGTGATGAGCCGAACACAATTTCAAAAGTTCGAGTTCGAACTCGAACACAAACCAAACTCAATGCAAATCAAGGGGACTTAAAAGTTCAATTTATAGAGTGTGCTCCAAGAGAGCAAATATGCAAGATATTTGCCATAAAAGGTGTATGGGGGTCCGGGTAGTGCCCTGGGGGACAGGAAACAAGGACAAAAAGTAAAAACAAAAACGTTTTTAAAGGAACAGTGAGTTTTCCATGAAATAAAGGTTAAGAATAAAAACAAAAAATTCCTTCAAATATTGTGCCTAGGAGGTCCCCATAACCTGCCCGTGAAGTTGCAGATTTGTAGGATGTATAGAAACACTTAAAAACAAAAAAATGACATTTCAAATGACGGTAAATGGTTTTCCTTTAATCTATTCATAAACAGCTGCTTGGGGCGGCAGCCTGTATGAAACGAGGAGACCTTTTAGAACACGTAGAACAAGTTTAGTGATTTTTTTGGCTAAATTATGGTGAAACTTATGCAGGCTTTGGATGAAAGTAACAATAGGTGCTCTAAAATTGGGCCTTTAGTGTTGGCAACAGTGCCGTTACACCGTAACCCCTCTGTGGTATTGTGGAAGAGTGCAGGGTTGGACCCTACAGTCCAATATTAAAATGATATGAATCTGGTATAGGCGTCAGTGGCTGTGCACCCAAATATTGGGCCTTTGGTGGCAGCAAGTGCCTTCACACCGTAAGTAACCCCTCTGTGGTATTGTGGAAGAGTGCAGAGTTGGACCCTGCGGTCCAATATTAAAATGATATGAATCTGGTATAGGCGTCAGCGGCAGTGCACCCAAATATTTTGCCTTTGGTGGCAGCAAGTGCCTACACACCGTAAGTAACCCCTCTGTGGTATTGTGGAAGAGTGCAGGGTTGGACCCTGCGGTCCAATATTAAAATGATATGAATCTGGTATAGGCATCAGTGCCCCCAAATATTTTGCCTTTGGCAGCAAGGTGGCAGCAAGTGCCTTCACACCATAACCCCTCTGAGGTATTGTGGAAGAGTGCAGTGGTGGAGGTTTTGGTAATGCAGAAGAGATCCCCGATCTATTCAGTTACATCAGCAGCTATAACAAAACTGGGTCAGCAATGTTTAGGCACTTGTACTGAGCTACTGTATATGGTGAGAATCGGCGCACACCAGTAGCAACCGGAAGCAAACAGAACAGGCAGGGAATACACAGAGAGAATAGTCAAATGGCAGGAAAAGTCGGCAACAGATCGGGTCCTCAGAACAAGCAGGGTCAGTAACAAGTATACAAACTGATTCGGTAAGCTAGCGATGCGGGAATAAAGGCTGAGACACACTGAGCGTGTAGCGATGCACAGCGTAGCAAAGAGAAGAGAAGCAAACATTTTGCAGGCTTGTCGTCACTCCGCTCCGCCTCGCAGCGTGTCTACACTGCATTACGTTTGCTTCTCACCGCACTAGACAGGAATCCACTAACTAAATTAAAATGTACACACAAAACCGTTTTATTTTCACAAAGCACATGTTATATAGGCAAAAAAAGTTTCTACTCAATAAAATACATCAAAAATTATTTATTTTTAATTAAAATAGTATAAAAATCTAAAAAAAAAGGTAACCCCTGATCATATATCTCAATGTATCCTTCCTAGTAAACTCCTTTATAAATAAATATATACTAGCTTTTGCCCGCGGCTTCGTTCGCGTGGATTTTAGGATTTGTTAAAATTGTTTTTTAAAAGAAACGAGGTTTTTTTGGTAGAACCCCCTTTCCCCCCCACTTGGGATTTTTAGAAAATTGTAAAACACGTGTTTTTTTTTCTCAAGAAGAATGTAAGTGCCAAATTTCACACCTGTAACATCTTTGGTTTTTGAAATATAGGTATACTGATAAAAGTATTCACATCCCTTTCCCCCACCCCCCTTAACTGGATTTTCGGAAAATGGTAAAACATGGGGTTTTTTTTGCACGAAGATTGTAAATATCGAATTTCACTCCTGTAACATCATTGGTTTTTGAAATATAGGTAAAGTGATAAAGGTATTCATCCCCCTTTCTGCCCCCCCACTGGATTTTTGGAAAATGGTAAAATATGTGTTGTTTTATTTTCAAGACGAATCTAAATACCAATTTTCACGTCTGTTTTTGAGATATAGGTATCCTGTTGAAAAGTATTCACACCCCCCCCTTTTTCACCCACCACGTGGGATTCTTGGAAAATGGTAAAACATGTGTTTTTTATTTTTCAAGAACACTGTAAGTGCCAGAATTCACACCTGTAACATCTTTGGTTTTTGGAAATATAGGTATACTGATAAAAGTATTCAACCCCCCTTTTTCCCCCTCCCACTGGATTTTTGGAAAATGGTAAAGTAGGTGTTTTTTTGTTTCTCAAGACAAATCTAAATACTAATTTTCACATCTGTAACATCTTCTGTTTTTGAGATGTAGGTATCCTGTTTAAAAGTATTCACCCCCTTTTTTTTATCCCCCCCCACTTGGATTTTTGGAAAATGGTAAAACACGTGTTTCTTTATTTTCAAAAGATTGTAATTACCAAACTTCACACCTGTAACATCTTGGTTTTTGAACTATAGATATACTGATAAGTATTCAGACCTCTTTCCTTCGACCCCCCCCCTTATTTGGATTTGTGGAAAATGGCAAAACACATGTTTGGTTTTTTCACGAAGATTGTAAACACCAAATTTCACACCTGTAACATCTTTGGTTTTTGAAATATAGGTATACTGATAAAAGTATTCAACCCCCCCTTTTGCCCCCCTCCCACTGAATTTTTGGAAAATGGTAAAATAGGTGTTTTTTTGTTTCTCAAGACGAATCTAAATAACCAATTTTCACGTATGTAACATCATCTGTTTTTGAGATATAGGTATCCTGTTTAAAAGTATTCACCCCCTTTTATTCATCCCCCCCTTGGGATTTTTGGAAAATGGCAAAACACCTGTTTTTATTTTTCAAGAAGATTGTAAATACCAAATTTCACATCTGTAACATCTTTGGTTTTTGAAATATAGGTATAATGATAAAAATATTCATTTCCCTTTCCCCGACCCCCCCCCCCAATTGGATTGTGGAAAATGGCAAAAGACATTTTGGTTTTTTTCACAAAGATTGTAGATACCAAATTTCACACACGTAACATCTTTGGTTTTTGAAATATAGGTATACTGATACAGGTATTCAAACCCCGTTGTTGCCCCCCAAAGAATTTTCAGATCATGGTAAAATACGTGTTGTTTTATTTTTCAAGACAAATCTAAATACCAATTTTCAGGACTGTAACATCGCCTGTTATGAAGAAACAGGTATCCTGTTTAAAATATTTAAAATATTCAACCCCCTTTTTTCACCCCCCCCCCCTTTTGGATTTTTGAAAAACGGTAAAATACGTGTTTTTTTTTTTTTCAAGACGAATCTAAATACCAATTTTCACATCTGTAGCATCTTCTATTTTTGAGCTATAGGTATCCTGTTTAAAATATTCAACCCCCTTTTCACCCCCTTAAGGGTGGATTTTCCAAAAATCCATCCTTAGTGGGTGCCTAAATCATAAAAACAGTGCTCCTTCAAAATTTCACATTCCAAGGTTAAACGGTTTCAGCTGGGCGTTGATGACGTAGGGATGAGCCGAACACCCCCCGAGTTCGGTTCGGCCCCAACCCAAATTTTTCCAAATGTTCGGTCCGGACCCGAACCCCATGCAAGTCAATGGGGCTGAAAATTCGGTTTTTAGAGTGCCCTCCAAGAGGGCATATATGCTACATATTTGCCATAAAATGTGTATGGGGGTCCGAGTAGTGCCCTGGGGGACAGGAAACAAGGACAAAAAGTTTAAAAAAATACGTTTTTAAAGGGACAGTGAGTTTCCCATGAAATAAGGGTTAAAAATAAACACGAAAAATTCCTTCAAATATTGTGCCTAGGAGGTCCCCATAACCTGCCCGTGAAGTGGCGGATTTGTAGGATGTATAGAAACAATTAAAAACAAAAAAATGTTTCAAATGACGGTAAATGCTTTTTCTTTAATCTATCCATAAACAACTGCTTGGGGCGGCAGTCTGTATGAAAAGAGGAGACATTTTCGTACAAGCAGAAAAAGTTTACTGATTTTTTTGGCTAAATTATTGTGAAACTTATGCAGGCTTTGGATGAAAGTAACAATAGGTGCTTCAAAATTGGTCCTTTAGCATCCCCAAGAGTGCCGTCACACCGTAACCCCTCTGAGGATATGAATCTGATACAGGCGTCAGTGGCAGTGGACCCAAATATTGTGCTTTTGGTGCCAGGCCTGCAAGTACTATCATACAGTAACCCCTCTGTGGTATTGTGGAAGAATGCAGGGGTAAACCTTGCAGTCCTATATTAAAAAGATATGCATCTGGTAAAGGCGTCAGTGCACCCAGATATTCTGCCTTTGGTGCAAGACTGCCAGGCCAACAAGTATCATCATACAGTAACCCCTCTGTAGTATTGTGGAAGAATGCAGGGGTGGACCATGTGGTCCTATATTGAAAAGGTTTATTTATGTGTTAATGGGCATCAGTGCATCCAGATATTGTGCCTTTGGTGCCAGACTGCCAGGCCAGCAAGTATCACCATACAGTAACCCCTCTGTAGTATTGTGGAAGAATGCAGGGGTGAACCTTGCGGTCCTATATTAAAAAGATATGCATCTGGTAAAGGCGTCAGTGCACCCAGATATTCTGCCTTTGGTGCAAGACTGCCAGGCCAGCAAGTATCATCATACAGTAACCCCTCTGTAGTATTGTGGAAGAATGCAGGGGTGGACCATGTGGTCCTATAATAAAAAGATATGATTCTGGTCAAGGTGTCAGCAGTGGCGTAGCGTAGGTTGCCAGCGCCCGGGGCCAGCCAAGAATTGTGCGCCCCCCTTAACCTGTGGACACGTTAGAATGCCCTGATTCCCGTCCACCATTAGAGCATTGAACTCCTTACGCCAGAGCTTGGTAGCCACTGGCTCCTAGAATTTTACTCAGTCCTAGCTCCTAAATTTCCAGTTTATTTTGCACCAAATCTAAAAGCCGTCTTTGGCATCTAAAAACATCTAGTTGGCTTCACTATTTTCTTCCTGTCTCCTACATTTAATGTAAATATATCCAGCCCTGGTGTGTGTGTGTTCGCACGCATGGGTAAATAGGGTGTCCAATGACAACACAGCAAAGAAAATAAGTAAACAAATAACATACATATATAGTTTGTGTGTTTGAAGTGGCTGGTTCTGTGTGATGGAGTTTGTGTGTGTTTGAAGTGGCTGGTTCTGTGTGATGGGAGTCTGTTTGTGTGTTTGAGGCTGTTGTTTTGTGTGACAGGAGTTGCTGAGCTGGTATAGGGGGGGGAAATATTGTTATGGGTTTTGTTTGGGAGAGGCTGCATGGTTATTTAGGGGGGTAAGAAATTTCGGGTTATTTTTTTGGGTGCTGTGCTGTATACTATGATTTTTTTTAAATTTACTTTTTCATTTGTTTTTTTCTTAATTTATTTAAGATTTCCCCCTCCCTATTCTTTACACTTCCCCCAGGGCTGCCTATAGCTTAGTTCAATGCAGCTGGGCAGAGGCAGCACAGAGTTAACACTGCCTGGTCCCCTGCATTGCAGGACCTTATCAGGAGCCAGGCAGGTTAGTGTTAATGTGCTGGTTCTTGAAAAAGCCATAAATCTGTGGAGCTACAGTGCATCACCGTGGGCTGACATTTACACCCTGCCTCCACCTAGTTTAGTGTCTTAGCGACACAATTACAGATCACCCTCTCTCCCCCCCCCCCTCCCCCTCTCCCCCTTACTCTCTAACCCTCTGGTCAAGCTGGTGATTGGGGGGGGGCAGGGGCCTGTGGTGAGGAGCGTGGAGGACTTTTTTTTGCTTTCAAACCTCATCACAGTGCACGTGCCGCCAGTCCCTGTCCATCCATCTGCGCAGATAAGCAGGTGCTGCCCCTCGCTCCGGCTGCCATGTGATGTGCTGCAGCCTTCCATGATGATGAGTGCCTCCCCTCCTGCTCTGAAAAGCGTGGCGCCAGCGCGCTGGCGGCGTCACGTGACACAGCAGTGCTTGCACTTCCGGATTTTCCCCCCTTCATTCGGCGCGCCGCGGCCGATCGGCTGGGAAATATTAGGGGCGCAAATTTTGAAATTTGCGCCCCTAAATGCTCGTAAAAAATTGCGCCCGGGGCCACCGCCCCGTTGGCCCCCCCCACGCTACGCCACTGGGTGTCAGTGCACCCAGATATTGTGCCTTTCATGGCAGCTAGTGCCTTCACACCGTAACCCTTTTGTGGTATTGTGGAAGAGTGCAGGGTTGGACCCTGCGGTTCAAAAAATTTAAATGATATAAATCTGGCACAGGCGTCAGTGCAGCCAAATATTGTGCCTTTCATGGCAGCAAGTGTATTCATACCGTAACCCTTTTGTGGTATTGTGGAAGAGTTCAGTGCTGGAGGTTTTGTGAATGCAGAAGACATCCCCGATCTATTCCGTTACGTCAGCATCAGGGGGTTGATAGCTGCTGATCCAGGACTGATTCATTTTTATAAATGTCAGCCGGTCTACAGAGTCAGTGGACAGACGCACTCTTTTGTCTGTGACAAAACCTCCAGCGGCACTGAACGTCCTTTCAGAAAGCATGCTGGGTGAAGGGCAACATAGTAGCTGCATAGCATATTGGCTAAGTTCTGGCCAGTGATCCAATCTCAACACCCAGTAAGCCAGTGGATCATCTGCTGGAAAGGTATCCAGGTCTGCCCTTGCCCCTAGGTAGTCCTGCACCATATGGTGAAGACGCTGGCAATGGGTGCCTACATTTGACGTCCCTGGTTGCGTGGACTAAAAAAATTTAAAAATGCATCAGTCAAGCGGCCTGGCCTTCACCACTATTCCTCTGATCATCCGCAGCCTCAGAAGCACTTGTGTCAGCACTTGGTAATCTACCAGTGCATGGAAAGGTGTTACACAAGTGTCGCTTTAGAGCGTCCTCAAGTTTTTTCATCCTGTGCTCCCTCTGTGCGGGCAGGATGAGCTCTGCAACTTTACCCTTGTATCGTGGATAAGAAGGGTTGCTAACCAGTAATGAACCCTCTCCTTGATAGCACGAATCCTGGGGTCCTTTAGCAAGCTTTGCATTATTAGGGAGCCCATGCAGCGTAGGTTGGAGGTGGCATTAGCTTCCGAGTCTTCCTGGTCAATGAGGATGATTGTATCGTGCACTTCCTCCTCCCAGCCACGCACTAGCCCTTCTGTTTCTGGGCACACAAAACCCTCTCTTGAGGAATCCCCACCTTCAATGCCCCCACTACTTAAATATTCCTCCTCTTCCTCCTTCTGTCTGATTTGAGTAGGACCCGCTGGAATGCTGTCTGCGGAAAGACTGGGGCCTTGAGAGCTATGGAAGGCCTCCTCTTCCTCCCGCTGCTCTGCCTCTAGAGCCACATCTATAATTCCCAGCAGAGTGTGCTCCAGCAGGAACACTAAAGGAATTGTGTCACTGATGCATTCACTGTCCCTGCTCACCATCCTCGTTGCCTCCTCAAATGGTGACAGTACAGTGCATGCATCCTTGATCATCAGCCACTGCGGGGGGGAAAAAACCAAGTTGACCTGAACCTGTCCTTGTGCCCTACTCACACAGGTACTCGTTGATGGCCCTCTGCTGCTTGTGCAGATGCTGCAGCATTGCTAATGTCGAGTTCCATCTGGTGGGCATGTCACAAATCAGACGGTTTGTGGGAAGGTGGAATTCTCTTTGAATTTCTGCCAGGTGAACGCTTCCTGGGAATGACCGTCTGAAGTGGCTGCAGACTTTTCTGGCCTGGCTGAGAAGCTCTGGCAGCCCTGGGTACTTGGTTAGGAAACGCTGTACCACTAGATGTAGGACGTGTGCTAGGCATGGTACATGCGTCAATTTACCCATGCGTAGGACGGAGAGAAGGTTGCTGCCATTATCACAGACGATCATTCCCAGCTCAAGCTGGCATGGTGTTAACCGTCTCTGCACCTGGCCCTGCAGAGCTGACAGAATTTCTGGCCCGGTGTGGCTCCTGTCCCCTAAACAAACCAGCTCAAGCACAGCATGGCTTCTCTTTGCTTGAGCCATTGCATAGACCCTGTCAGGCATCAGTTTAACTGCCACTTCGAAAGAGACAGAGAAGGAGGAGGAGGAGGAGGAAGAGGGAGAGGTGGTGGTGGTGGAGCAGACAGACCTCATACAAGCAGCTTTCTGGAGGCGTGGTGGATGAACAAGCTCCAGCACAGAGCCCCGTCTTGGATCCCTCCCAGCTGCAATCAGAGTTACCCAGTGTGCAGTGAAGGAAATGTAACGACCCTGTCCATGCTTGCTGGACCACATGTCTAAAGTCACATGCACCTTGTTGCTGACTGCCTTTCCGAATGACTGGATAACATTGTCTTCCACGTGCTGGTATAGTGCTGGAATGGCCTTGCGTGAAAAGTAATGGCGTTTTGGAACCTGCCACTGTGGTACAGCACGTTCAGCAAATTCACGGAAGGGAGCAGAGTCCACCAGCTGGAAAGGCAGCAGCTGCAATGTGAGTAATTTTGCTAAGCTGGCATTTAGACGCTGTGCTTGGGGATGGTTGGGACTATATTTTTTCTTACGCTGCAGCAGCTGCGGCAACGTAATCTGACTGCGTAAATCTTCAGCTGCTGGTAGGATGTCACGTTGTGAGGAAGGACCTGGTACATCCATTACTGTAGCATCATCCCTGTCAGTGGAGGTTGTAGGCAATGACATGGCAGGACATACAGTGGGGGTAGAGACAGATGAGGAGGAGGACCTACGCAAAGTTTTGCACCAACGGGATGTGTGGTGGGTGGTCATATGTCGCCTCAAGCACGTGGTACCCAAGTGTCCAGTGTTTATCCCACGCTTCAGCCTCCTCTGACATAGATTACAAATAGCAACGGTGGGGTCTGCTGCACATTTCTTAAAAAACTCCCAGACAGCAGAGTTCCTGCATGTGTTCTTTGAGACAACAGCGCTCTGCACGGAGCAGCTCTGACATCTGATGCCTTGGACTGGCTAGTGCTACGGTTGGTCACAGAGATGTTGTGCCTCGTGTTTGCTTTGCCTCCTCCCCCCCCATCCTCCTCACTTGATTCCTCTGTTCGATCTGGCACCCAGGTGGAGTCAGTGACCTCATCATCAATGTCATCTTCACCCCCTATCTCCTCGTCACTGGAGCCAACTTGGCAGTATGCTGCAGCTGCTGGGGCAACATGAGTGCCAGTTATTTGTGTGTCATCACTGACACCCCCTTCCTCTAGGTTGATTATACTCCCTTGCTCAACCTCAGAGATTAGAAACATAGAAACATAGAAACATAGAAAAATGTCGGCAGATAAGAACCTTTCGGCCCATCTAGTCTGCCCATTTACATGGATACTTAACCTGGATTTATCTTTTGTTTAGGATAACCTTATGCCTATCCCATGCTTGCTTAAATTCAATTACTGTTTTGGCCTCTACCACTTCTACTGACTGGATAACATTGTCTTCCACGTGCTGGTATAGTGCTGGAATGGCCTTGCGTGAAAAGTAATGGCGTTTTGGAACCTGCCACTGTGGTACAGCACGTTCAGCAAATTCACGGAAGGGAGCAGAGTCCACCAGCTGGAAAGGCAGCAGCTGCAATGTGAGTAATTTTGCTAAGCTGGCATTTAGACGCTGTGCTTGGGGATGGTTGGGACTATATTTTTTCTTACGCTGCAGCAGCTGCGGCAACGTAATCTGACTGCGTAAATCTTCAGCTGCTGGTAGGATGTCACGTTGTGAGGAAGGACCTGGTACATCCATTACTGTAGCATCATCCCTGTCAGTGGAGGTTGTAGGCAATGACATGGCAGGACAATAGGTGGGGGTAGAGACAGATAGGAGGAGGACCTACGCAAAGTTTTGCACCAACGGGATGTGTGGTGGGTGGTCATATGTCGCCTCAAGCACGTGGTACCCAAGTGTCCAGTGTTTATCCCACGCTTCAGCCTCCTCTGACATAGATTACAAATAGGAACGGTGGGGTCTGCTGCACATTTCTTAAAGAACTCCCAGACAGCAGAGTTCCTGCATGTGTTCTTTGAGACAACAGCGCTCTGCACCGGAGCAGCTCTGACATCTGATGCCTTGGACTGGCTAGTGCTACGGTTGGTCACAGAGGATGTTGTGCCTCGTGTTTGCTTTGCCTCCTCCCCCCCATCCTCCTCACTTGATTCCTCTGTTCGATCTGGCACCCAGGTGGAGTCAGTGACCTCATCATCAATGTCATCTTCACCCCCTATCTCCTCGTCACTGGAGCCAACTTGGCAGTATGCTGCAGCTGCTGGGGCAACATGAGTGCCAGTTATTTGTGTGTCATCACTGACACCCCCTTCCTCTAGGTTGATTATACTCCCTTGCTCAACCTCAGAGATTAGAAACATAGAAACATAGAAACATAGAAAAATGTCGGCAGATAAGAACCTTTCGGCCCATCTAGTCTGCCCATTTACATGGATACTTAACCTGGATTTATCTTTTGTTTAGGATAACCTTATGCCTATCCCATGCTTGCTTAAATTCAATTACTGTTTTGGCCTCTACCACTTCTACTGGAAGACTGTTCCATGTATCCACCACCCGCTCAGTAAAATAATGCTTCCTGATGTTACTTTTAAACCTTTGCCCCTCTAATCTAAGACTATGTCCTCTTGTTTTGCTATTTTGTTTCCTTTTAAATATACTCCCTTCCTCTACCTTGTGGATTCCCTTTACGTATTTAAATGTTTCTATCATATCTCCTCTGTCTCGTCTTTTTTCCAAGCTGTACATGTTAAGATCATTAAGCCTTTCTTGGTAACTTTTCTCCTTCAAGCCGTACACCATTTTAGTAGCCCTTCTCTGAACTCTCTCTAAGATGTCTATATCCTTCTGGAGATACGGTCTCCAGTACTGCACACAGTATTCCAAGTGAGGTCTCACCAGTGCTCTGTACAGTGGCACGAGCACTTCCCTTTTCCTACTGCTAATACCTCTCCCTACACAACCAAGCATTCTGCTAGCATTTCCTGCTGCTCTATTACATTGACTACTTACCCTTAGATCCTCTGAAATAATAACCCCTCAATCCCTTTCCTCAGATGTTGAGGTTAGGACTGTATCAAATATTCTATATTCGGCCCTTGGGTTTTTACGTCCCAGGTGCATTATCTTGCACTTATGCACATTAAAACTCAATTGTCACAGCGCCGACCATTTTTTTAGTTTACCTAAATCATTTGTCATTTGGCTGATCCCTCCAGGAACGTCAACCCTGTTGCAAATCTTTTGTGTCATCAGCAAAAAGACATACTTTTTCCATTAATACCGTCTGCAATATCACTAATAAAATATTAAAGAGAATGGTCCAAGTACTGACCCCTGAGGTACCCCACTGGTAACAAGACCTTGCGCCGAATAAATTCCATTTACCACAACCTTCGTGTCTGTCACTCAGCCACTGCCTAATCCATTCAACAATATTGGAATCCAAGCTCAAAGATTGCAATTTATTGATAAGCCTTCTATGCGGAACAGTATCAAAAGCCTTACTGACGCAGGTGGCCCCGATATTTCGCCCTCTCACATCCGGGCCTACTCCCCAAGATGGCGGCCACAGCTCTCCGACAGCTTCCTCCGCATGCTCTAGCCCCGGTGGGCCCCCTGAGGCAGCAACTAAAGGAGATGTGCAGCAGATCCTCGGCCGGCTGGTCGAGGTCCAGCAGTTTTTGGCGGGGGAGCTGGACAGGTCGGCGCGCGCCATTCGGGGAGAGATCCACGCGGTTGGCGCCCGAACTTCCGCTTTGGAGGAAGCGGTGACCACGCTGTCCAAAGGCCATAACACGGTGGTGGACAGGTCCAACGTATTGGCGGAACGTATCCAGCACCTGGAGCAACAAGTGGAGGACCTTTCCAACAGGTCGAGGCGCAACAACCTACGACTCCGGGGGCTCCCGGAGTCGGTTCCCTCCGCTTCTCTGGAGAAGACGGTAATGACTTTGCTACACTCCCTGATGCCTGACTTTACCGCGGACCAACTTTTATTAGACCGAGTGCACCGCGCCCTGAAGGCAAGGGTGGCCCCCCCAGCGGGTCCTAGAGACGTGATTTTCCGCTTTCACTATTTCACATCAAGGGCAGCGGTATTAAGGGCCCTGCGGGACTCTCCTCTCAAATATCAAGATGCAGAGCTACAGGTCTTCCAAGACCTGGCGCCTACCACGCTGGCCCGACGCCGTCCCTGGAAGCCCGTCGCTGACCATTTGAGGAGCCATGGAGTCCGCTTCGCTTGGGGCTTCCCCCTAAAAATGCTAGCCTTCCACAATGGTACCACGACCATCTGCGCCTCGTTGGCGGGGGCTCCTGCCTTTTTGGCCCAACTCGGCCTTCCGGCCCTGGAATTACAAATAACGGATCCCTCCCTGCAGCCTCTGGAACCGGTGGAAGTAGAGTGGGAGGTTATTCCCCCATCTGGCTCCCCTCGCCCTCCGTCGTGAGGGGGACATCGTGGCTGCATCGTGGATCCGGTCCCTTTCGCCCAGCTGACGTCTCCCGGGTGACGATTCCCACTCATGGGCGCTCTTGTGGGTAACATGGTGGGGTACGGGGAGCGGCGGGCCTGTGGTCACTTGGGGATTTGTGCCCTGTTGAGGTGGAGGCTTTCCTGCCTCCCCCTTCCCACAGCACATGCGGGGCTTTGCATGCCGTTCTGTTTTACTGTCAAGTTCATTGATTATTTGTTCAATTCTCTGATCTGCGTTCACATTATTTTGTCATATTGGTAGTTTTTGGGTTCTTTCTATGTCCATATGTATGCTGCTTCACGCGTCAATTAAGGAGGTAGCATGTGTGGTTACCATGTCCTCCTTATCCGTCCCCCCTATCGAGGGACTACCCGGGACTCTATTGAGATTGTCTCGGGCTTTCCTTCTATGTTTTTTTCTGTTACTTTCTATTCCCCCTCCTGCATTTCCCTCTTGGTGTCTTGTTCTTATTCGTCTTGTTTGTCTGCATGTTACCCTGTCTATGTTATCTGTGTGTCTGGCACTGATGTGGGTTGAGGGCGCTGGAGTACAACATCACCTCACTCCTAGGACCTATGATCCCACCTAGAAAGGTTACAGCCCTTTCGCTTAATGTGAAGGGCTTAAATTCCCCCCAGAAGAGGAGACTAATGTTTCGAGATCTTCGACGCAAACATGTTGATATAGCGTTTCTCCAGGAAACGAGGCTGCCTCGGCAGGAATCGCACAGGCTGCGAGACCCCCGTTTCCCCCAAGTGTTTTCCTCCTGCGCTCTCAACAAACATAACGGAGTGGCTATCCTTATACATAAAAACTGTCTTTTTACAAAACATGATGTATATACTGATTTAGCTGGACGCTATGTTATCCTGTCGGGCACACTTGGTCTGAGATCCGTCACCTTGGTTAATGTTTATGCTCCGAACACACCCGATAAACCGTTCTGGGATGCCCTTCACGCTGACTTGGATAGATTTGCTTCGGGGGACGTTCTCATGTGTGGGGACTTTAACGCGGTCCCATGTCCCGCTATTGACAGGTTTCGCCCTACCGCCGACCCTTCCTTGACTGGGGCTCACGACAGGACGCCATGTTTGGCTCTTTTTTAACCCAGAAGGCCTTGATAGATATTTGGCGGGTCTCCCATCCCTCCACTAAAGATTTTACCTTTTATTCTAATCCCCACGGGTCCTACTCCAGGATAGACAACATTCTCATCTCTCCCTCCCTCCTTCCGTGGGTGGTGGCGGCTTCCATCGGGGTTATCAGTTGGTCGGACCACGCGGAGGTGGTGCTGGAGCTTGGTCTCCCTGACTGCTCCCCGGTGTGGAACTGGCGATTGGGCTCCCATACATTGCAGGATGCGGAGTTGGTCGAGGAGCTTAAAGGGGAACTGGAGACATATTTCCGAGAAAATGGCGCGGGGGAGGTTTCCTTTTCCACCGTATGGGCGGCACATAAAGCTGTATTGAGAGGGGAGATTATTAAAAAGGTTTCCTATCGTAAGCGCCTTAAGCTGCAACGCGTATTAGAGTTACAACACACGCTGCAGGCGCAGGAATTGGATCATAAATCCGCACCCTCACAGGAGGGTTTTGACCGCTTGCAAGGCACCCGACAGGCTCTGAACAGGCTGTTGCTCGATGATGTCGCTAGATCAATGACCTGGTCAAAGCGCAGGTATTATGAATCCGCGAACAAGATGGACACGCTGTTGGCGCGGCAGATTCGCCCGCGTCCCCAAGCGACCCGCATTACCTCCCTCAGAGACTCGGCCAATAGACCGATCAATACCCCACAACATATTAAACGAACCTTTACTGAGTATTACTCCTCTTTATATAATCACTCCCCTCTACACTCGCCTCCCACGTCCTCCCACCTAGCAGATATTAACTCTTTTCTTACCAGCGTTGACTTGCCCACACTTTCATCGACACAAGGGGAGGCGCTCGCGAAGGACTTCTCCCTCGAGGAGATTTCAGAAGCCATAGTTTCACTAAAACCGAATAAAGCTCCCGGCCCAGATGGCTACACAGCCCGCTATTACAGAACTTTCCTCCCGATACTTGGTCCCCACCTGGTAACTTTGTTTAATGCGGTCAAGGGGGTAGCCCGTTTCCGTCCGACTCCCTGTTGGCATCCTTGGTGGTTCTTCCTAAACCGGGTAAGGACCTCTCCGGCCCATCGGGTTACCGCCCCATATCCCTGTTAAATCTCGATGTCAAGATCTATGCTAAGGTATTGGCTACCAGACTTAACCCGCTGTTACCATCTTTAATACACCCTGATCAGGTGGGATTCATACAGGGGCGCCAAGCATATGAGAACACCCGTAGGGCGGCGGGCGCGATCTGGCACCTAGAGGCGAGGGGCCAACCTTCATTGCTTTTGTCCTTGGACGCAGAGAAGGCGTTCGACCGTATCGAATGGCCTTTTCTCTTCGCCCTGCTGGAGCGTATGTCCTTCCCCCCTGATTTCTGTTCCGCGGTTCGGGCCCTTTACTGTAACCCTCGGGCTGACGTTGTCATACCCGGTTCCGGGACGTCCACTTTCCCTATTTATAACGGTACCCGCCAGGGTTGTCCTCTTTCTCCCCTTTTGTTCGCTCTCACCCTAGAACCCCTACTAACGCACATACGCTCTTCCCCAGACATCCAAGGCATAACGGTTCAGGGGAATCCTTCAAGGTATCCGCCTATGCGGACGACGTGCTACTTACCCTGACCTCCCCAGAGTCCTCATTGACGGCCACTACTGCATTATTGTCCCGTTTCTCGAATGTTTCGGGGTATAAAGTCAATCTTGATAAATCAATTATCTTACCTTTCCACCTCTCCCGCACGGGGATCCAGAACTTGATTGCCCGATTCGGATTTAGGATGGCGTCTACCTCAATCCCATATTTGGGTATTCACTTGCCAAGCAAATATAAGGACCTATACAAGGTCAATTACCCACCTTTATATGCTAAACTGCGGCGGGAGATGGAGGTGTGGAATAGGGAGTGCATTTCCTGGATTGGACGCGTACATTGCGTTAAAATGAATCTGTTGCCTCGCCTGTTGTACCTGTTCCAGGCGCTTCCATCTCCCGTCGACCCAAGTGACCTCCGATTTTGCAATCTAACATCGACGCGTTCGTGTGGAGGGGGGGAGGCGTCGGGTGGCAAGATCTACACTGTATCGCCCAAGAGAATTGGGGGCCTCGGACTTCCTAATTTACAATGGTACTTCCAGGCGGCGCAACTATCCCAGGTGGTGGCACTACACTCTCCGCCCAACATCCACCGCTGGGTGGACTTCGAGTCGGCGTGTGTGTTCCCGGAGGACCCCAGATACTGGATGTGGCTCCCTAAACGCCTGCGACCCCAAGAACCGGTACCCTGCCCCCCGCTGAGTCACTCAGTGGCGATATGGGATTCCCTTGCCTCCTCCAAAAAACTACGTCAAGTCCCATCTTCCATGCTCCCACTGTGGAGAAACCCACAGTTTCCACCGGGGCAAGAGCCGGAACAATTCTCTAGATTTATCAAGGGGGGCATCCTGCGGCTCAGAGACCTGCGGGATCATACTGGACTGTACTCTTTCGACTCCATGTCAGCCCGCTCCCAGCTGCTTCCGCGGGACTCCTTCCGCTACATACAGCTCCGTCACTTTGCCTCTACCACAGAAAATAAAATGGCTGGCTCCTCTCCTCTCACCTTCTTTGAACGATTATGCTTATCTGGAGACCCGCCCCGAGGCCTCATTTCCAGGCTCTATGTCCACCTAGCGAGCACACCCTCCTTGCCTGCTCTCACTTACATGGCAGCATGGGAGAGAGATTTTGGATCGACGCTCGAGGGGGATGAATGGCTGGACATCTGGGAGGCAGCTCGAAAAGTATCCATATGCTCAACCTTGCAGGAACAGGGGCTCAAGACTATGATGAGGTGGTACGCCACCCCTGTGCTCCTCCATAAAGCGAACGCGGCCATTCCTGACGACTGTTGGAGGGGATGCGGAGAAAGAGGTACTCAGGCTCATATGTGGTGGTCGTGCCCTGCAATTTCCAAATATTGGGACTCAGTACAAGCTCTGGTGGAACAGATCTTTGGATCTGAAGTCCCAAAGGACCCCTGGACATACCTATTCGCCAACCCGGTTCCGGACTTCACTGTACACCACAACCGTCTCCTATCGAAAATACTATTAGCAGCAAGGAAAGCGGTGGCGGAGTCCTGGAGAGCTCCGCAACTCCCTCCGCAGAGACGTATATTGCAGATCATGGACCACATTCAATTGATGGACGAACTCTCGGCAAAGATGCATCACACCTTGCCGGCGTACCAGAGAGTTTGGGATGCTTGGGATGCCTTTGGGGTGTAATAGACTCCTGGGAGTGCTTGGTTTGATCACCCTCTAATATACCCTGGTATGCCATCGGCTCCTTTAGTGCCTTTATCTGTTTTGTTAGTTAGTATGTCGGTGTATCGTGTTGTCCTGTACTGTCACTGTTTAAGTGTGTTCCGTTCCCTTCCCTCCCAGTATGTTATTCCTCTGTGTTGTGTCTTTCTTTTCTTCACTCGCTTATCACTCTCCTGCGCTACGCAATGGGTTTCACTTATATATATCTTCTATAATTGGGTCAGGGGTGAATCTTCACTCATTCAGATTTTGTGTTGCTGTATATATTGATTTGCTCTGACTTCTATAAATAAAGTCTTTAAAAAAAAAAAAGCCTTACTGAAATCTAAATAAGCAATGTCTACTGCCCACCTGTGTCTATTATTTTTTGTTACCCAATCAAAAAAATCCATAAGATTAGTTTGGGCATGATCTCCCTGAGGTAAACCCATGTGTTTCTGATCCTGTAATCTATGTGTTTTTAGTTGTTCAACAATCCTTCCTTTAACATGGTTTCCATTAATTTTCCCCACTACTGACGTAAGACTAACTGGCCTATAGTTCCCCGCTTCCTCCCTACTACCCTTCTTGTAAATGGGTACAACATTTGCTAATTTCCAGTCTTCTGGGACGACTCCTGTAACAAGGATTGGTTAAATAAATCTGTTAACGGTTTTGCTATTACATCACTGAGCTCTTTAATAATTTAGGATGGATCCCATCAGGCCCCATTGACTTATTTGTCTTTACTTTAGACAGCTGCTTTAGAACCTCCTCCTCTGTAAACTCATATGTAAATGTCTCTTTAGTGTTCTCTCCTAACTGAGGTCCCTTTCCTTCCTTTTCTTCTGCAAAGACTGAACAAAAATATTCATTGAGGCAGTCAGCGAGACTTTTATCCTCTTCTACATACCTTTCTTCCTTTGTTTTTAATCTAACTAATCCTTGTTTTACTTTTCTTTTCTCGTTTATGTATCTAAAAAATGTTTTGTCCCCCTTTTTTACTGACTGAGCTATTTTCTCTTCTGCGTGTGCTTTGGAAGCTCTTATAAATTGCTTTGCCTCTTTCTACCTAATCTTATAGGTTTGCCTATCTTCTTCACTCTGAGTTTTTTTATAATTATTGAACGCTGTCTTTTTGTTCTTCACTATTTTGGCCACTTCTGCTGAGTACCACAGTGGTTTCTTCCCTTTTTTGTTTTTGCTGACAAGCCGAATGCAATTGCCTGTGGCCTTCAATAATGCTTCCTTTAAATAATCCCATTTCTCCTGGACTCCCTTTAACTCCTCCAGTCTGATAATGACTCCTTCACACAAAATCTCATTTTCGAAAAATCTGTTTTTTTAAAGTCTAAAACTTTTGTTTTTGTGTGGTGCGGCTCCATCCCTGTTCTTATATTAAACCATACTGACTGGTGATCACTAGATCCCAAATTTTCACCTACAACAACGTCCGATACCAAACCTCCATTTGTGAGTATTAAATCCAATATGGCCTCTTTACGGGTCGGCTCCACAACTACTTGTGTTAGAGATAATCCCAGGAGGGAGTTTAGAATATTTGTACTCCTGGTGCACCCAGCTGTTTTGGTTTTCCAGTTCACATCATGAAGATTAAAGTCCCTCATGATAATAACTTCCCCCTTCATTGCCATTTTGGCTATTTCCTCAAACAGCAGATTATCTAGCTCTTCTACTTGTCCAGGGGGTCTATAGATCACGCCTACACGAGCTACTGTATGATTGCCAAATGTTAGCGTAACCCAAACTGACTCTATATTCACCTCGCTCACTTTTATTTGGTTCGTTTTTATGTTGTTTTTCACATACAGGGCCACTCCTCCTCCTTTCCTACCTTCTCTGTCTTTTCTATATAAAGAGTACCCCGGTATTGTTATATCCCAGTTATTTTTCTCACTGAACCATGTCTCAGTAACCGCCACTAAATCTACTTTTTCAGCTGCCATCATTGCCTCCAGTTCATTGATTTTATTGACTAAACTGCGAGCATTTATAGACACGACTCTGAGCTTGTCATTTTTTTCCCCGCATGTTGCTTGCACCCTCCGATTTAGTTTTGGGGGACAATCGGGCAGATTGTTTTTTTACCCTTTTGTCCCCCCCTCCTAGTTTAAATATTCCTTTGTGAAACCTTTGAACTTCTCACTGAGAACATATGTTCCCCTATGAGTAAGATGCAAACCATCTTTTTTATACAGTTCCTTTCTGCTCCAATTAGAGCTATCATGGGACACAAAGCCAAATCCTTGCTCCCGACACCATTCCCGAAGCCACAAATTAAATTCCCTATTGCGCATCTGCCTATCCTGAATGTTATGCACAGGCAAAACTTCAGAGAATGACACAGTGGACGCAATCTGCTGTATTTCACCTCCAACAACACAAAAATATTCCTTAATCTCAGAAACCTCATTGCTAGCCAAGTCATTTGTCCCTAGATGGACTAGAATGTCCACTTCCTCTTGCTGCTTTGCTTGTTTGACAATATTGAGAATACGTCTCTTGTCTCAACGAGCAGTAGCCCCAGGAAGACATCTCACCAAACCACTACTCTCCAGCTCAACACCTTTTATGATAGAATCACCCAGCAACAATTGCCTTTTATCAAGTCCCACCTTTTCCTTTTTGTCCTTTGTTGCAGTCCTGCATACCTTAGGCAGAGGGGATGGTGGTTCCTCAACTATGGTGTCTGAGCCTACTTCCGTCTCACCACTACACTCTGAAAGTGCCTCAAAAGAATTAAGAAGAGCCACAGACTGTTGGACATGCCTTCTATCCACAACTCTAAGTCTACCAGATCCTACAGTAGTCCATCTGCCGCTCCTAGGAGGCTTCTGTGACAGTGGTTTTGTAACAGTCATAGCCATAGTCTGAGTTTGTCTAACAGATAATTTACAAATCTCAGACTTCAGGCAATTTCCTGCCTACGTATCAGGCACACTCCAAACCTCCAAAAATTGGATCTAAAAACAAATGCATGACAGCTCTTACACTGGACCAAGCCTGCCATTATAAAAGAATGGATTTTAAACCAGCAAATCTTACCTTTTTGTAGGTTTTCTACCTCCTGTCTAACCTCAGACTACCTCCAGAGTATCACCAGAAGATCTCCAAGTGCTCACTTTGAAGGCTTTACTTAGAAGGCTTCACACAAGCTCTAATTAGACAAGCTAATATTCCCAAACTTTATATAGTCACCTAAGTACACCTCCCCCAGCAAGGTGTGGAAAAGCTTAACCTCTGAGCAAATAGCACCCAATTGATTCCAATTCTATGCTAATCAGTAAGAAAATGAGTCACCAGCCTAACCTAATTTACTCACCAGACCTAACTTAAAACCTTAAGATGACTAGAAAAGATCTGTTTGAAACAAAAATCAAAATCACTCAACAGAAGATCTCCAAGTGCTCACTTTGAAGGCTTCACTTAGAAGGCTTCACACAAGCTCTAATTAGACAAGCTAATATTCCCAAGCTTTATATAGTCACCTAAGTACAACTCCCCCAGCAAGGTGTGGACAAGCTTAACCTCTGAGCAAATAGCACCCAATTGATTCCAATTCTATGCTAATCAGTAAGAAAATGAGTCACCAGCCTAACCTAATTTACTCACCAGACCTAACTTAAAACCTTAAAACGAATAGAAAACATCTGTTTGAAACAAAAATCAAAATCACTCACCAGAAGATCTCCAAGTGCTCACTTTGAAGGCTTCACACAAGCTCTAATATATATGTTTTTATCCGATTATTGATTATTGTATTCTTCAAAGCAAAACACAGACAATTAAAAGAATTTAGGAGAATTTCTAGGAAATATAAACGATTGATATTTGTGTCTCGTACAAGTTTGTTATGGAATAATAATCCCTGCCATATTGGAGGCAACTGCCGAGATAGGTCCAGTAAGTCCAATGACATATTGGAGGCCAGCTGCTGAGAAGTCCAATATATGACGTGTTGTAGTCACGTGCAGAGATTATATCTGACATATTGGAGGCGCTGCTGAAATTGTAGTTTTTGTTTGGAATATAATTGTCAGTATTGTCTGATTAGACAGAGATAAAATATATATATTTTTACTCCTTGTTGTTGTATTTTGATTTGTGGTTTTACGGTTGTCTACTAAACAGTGTAAAAAAATGTCAGAGTCAGAATCTGAGACTCAGGAAGATGTACATATACACGCAGATCAAATAGTATTGGTAGATGTTATGTCTTATCTAAAGGACAAGTTACACGTCACAGACGATTTATTTGATTGGATAAAGGAATTGCAATCAAATGTTTCTAGTTATGCTGATTCAATCTGGTCAGATCAGTCAAATTTTCTTGAGTGTTTGCGTAAGATAAGTGCAGCCACAAATAAGAAAGACAAAGAGATTCTTGTCTTCAAAATTGTGCCTGAATGCATATACTTGATCGCAGAAATGAACAAGAGATTGAATGATGACAAAGAAACCAGAGACAGTTTAGAAAATAAAAATCGTGCATTGTATGATACCGTAAAAAAATTAAAAGATGAGTCAGAACGAATGATAATGGAGTTGAAAGTGTGTGCAAAAGAAAAAGATCAATTGCAAGATGAGAGTGATCAATTGTCCCAATTAAATAAGGAACAGAATGCAAAATTGGCGAGAATGAAACGCGAACATGAGAAATTCGCTGATGAGTTACGTCAGGTTGAAACTGATGTTCGAAGGGTTCATACTCCTTCCTTTGAAGCTGATGCTCGAAGGGTTAAAAATCCTTCTTTAGAGACGTTCCCTTTGAAAGTTGTAAGCTATATGTCACGGACCGCATTGGTATCGCGGGCCGCGCTGGATCTAGGGGGCGCCTGGCAGCGACTTCCTCGCTGCTCGCTGGCCAGGCGCCGAGTGATAACGCAGCCGGCTGCGCTCACGTGGGGCGCCAGGGGGCGGGGACTGGCGTGATGACGCGGACCCGCCGAGTTTAAAACCCAGTTTCACTATTCACCGGTGCCCTGACGTGGTAGTTACTTCCCGCAGAGCTCTTGTATATTTTGCAATTACTACTATTCTGTGTATGACCCTTGGCATTGGCAAACGAACCACTCTGTGTATGACCCTTGGCATTGGCAAACGAACCACTCTGTGTATGACCCTGGCATTGGCAAACGAACCACTCTGTGTATGACCCTTGGCATTGGCAAACGAACCACTCTGTGTATGACCCTGGCATTGGCAAACGAACCACTCTGTGTATGACCCTTGGCATTGGCAAACGAACCATTCTGTGTGTGACCCCTGGCATTGGCATTAACTCTTCTAATTCTGGTATTGAGGTCAGTCTGTGTGGCACCCTAAGCACACATCAGACTACCTCTTGTCTGGTTAGGATCTTGGGAAGAGCTAATTATTCTAAGGTCTTGTGTATCGTTCTAGTGTCATTCTTTGTGGTTACACTATCCTGTCGTATTCTGTGTCTGTCTAGTCGTGCCGACCAACCTAAGGATCGGAAGGGTAGAGAGTGTCCTGCGTATAGGGACCACTAGTCAGATAGCAGAGGGATCCGTGACATTACGTCAGGGCCAATGGATCCCGCAGACCTCTCTAATCAGTTGACACGTATTGCAGCCAGACAAGAAGAGCAGGACCATAGGATGGACCAGATTGCTCTTGCCCTGCAAACCCTGTTAAACCGATCCAGTTCTGGAGCTGCAAGCCCTCCAGACCCAGTAGTGCCTAGGATCAGTCCGGCCTCTCCCGAGGGATGTAGGCTCAGTATGAAAGCACCCGTACGCTATGATGGAACACCAAACTTATGCCGGGGCTTTCTGACCCAACTGGAAATTTTGTTCGAGAACAACCCCGGATCATGTATGTCAGATAAAGCTAAGGTGGGCTATCTAATTAGTCATTTAACGGAGAAGGCTTTATTGTGGGCTACTCCCTTGTGGGAGAACAAGAAACCCATCATATACGATTATGAGGGTTTTACCTCAGAGCTTAAACGCACCTTTGACCCCTCTAGAAGGGCTACTAATGCGGGGAGGTCATTATTTCACATTAAACAAGGTAATAGGAGGGTCTCTGAATACGCAATAGAATTTAAAACCTTGACTTCAGAGGTTCTCTGGCCGAACGATGTCCTAACCTTGGCCTTTACTGAAGGTCTGAACGACGCGTTTATGTTCGAGTTGGCTCCTCTAAAATTGCCAGAGACTCTTGATCACTTGATCGACTTCTGTATTGCTATGGATGATCAAATTAGGGAAAGGAGACATCCCAGGGATAGACCTAGAAGGCTCTTGCCTCCTTTACCCTTATCGTCCAGAACTACCGTTGCTTCCGGTAACCAGGAAAACGTTAAAACAGATCTACCTGTTGTTGAGCCTATGCAGATAGGAAAGACTGGTATATCGGAGGCAGAGAGAGCCCACCGAAGGGAGAAGGGACTCTGCTTCTATTGCGCCGGGGCAGACCACTTCCGCCTTCAATGTCCTCAGAGACCTAGGGGGAGCAGGGGTGAGAGTGGCAGATCAAGCCAAAGACCAGCCAATACCCAGGTTATAGGGTCTCTTTATGCCTCTTTCGTAAACAACGAAAAAAAAAAGTCCAGGATCCTGGTACCAATATCATTGACCTGGGACAAGGTTCACATTAAGACTGAGGCCTTCTTGGATTCTGGGGCCTCAGGCAATTTTATGGATAAACAGTTTGCTGCTAAATGTCTCATACCTCTGGTCCTCAAGGACAGACCTCTTATGGTGGAGGCTATAGATGGAAACCCTCTATCCTGCCCACATATCACCCACACACCGTTTCTGTGTGCATGAAAACAGGAGTATTGCACCATGAAAACATATGTTTCCAAATCATTGAGTCCCCTTCTTGTCCTGTCGTGCTTGGGTTTCCGTGGTTGGCAGAACACAACCCGGTTATTGATTGGGTCCAAAGAGACATAAAATCGCACTGTCTGGGGAGGGTCAACGTAATCGCTAGCCTCAACGTTGCCACAGCCCCTCCTTTGTCTACAGAGGTTCCTGAACAATATTTGGGATTTAAAGAGGTCTTCTCTAAGTCCAGGACTGAGGTCCTACCGCCGCACCGCCCGTACGACTGTGCTATAAATTTACTCCCTGGTACTATGCCTCCTAGGGGACATGTATACCCCTTGTCCAAAAAGAAAATGACGTTATGGAGGAGTATATAAGGGAGAACCTGGAGCGAGGTTTCATCAGACGGTCCTCTTCCCCAGCAGGGGCAGGTTTCTTTTTTGTATCGAAAAAAGAGGGAGACCTGCGGCCTTGTATAGATTATAGAGGTTTGAACAGGATAACCATAAGGAACGCCTATCCCATACCACTTATCACAGAACTGTTCGATCGCCTAAAGGGGGCCAATATTTATACCAAACTTGATTTACGCGGGGCTTACAACCTCGTAAGGGTTAAAGAGGGACATGAATGGAAAACGGCTTTTAATACACAGAAGTGGGCATTATGAGTACCTGGTGATGCCTTTTGGCTTATGCAATGCGCCGGCTGTTTTTCAGGACCTCATAAATGATACCTTACGAGAATTCCTGCAAGTATTTGTCATAGTATATCTGGATGACATCCTGATATACTCGCCTGATATCGTAACCCATCATGTCCACGTGAAAAAAGTACTGAAAAATTGTTGGAGGCTGGATTGTATTGTAAATTAGAGAAATGTTTATTTGACATAAGGACAGTACATTTCCTTGGCTACATAATAACACCTGAGGGGTTCCAGATGGATCCTAAGAAACTTACAGCAATCCTAGACTGGCCTCTACCCCAAGGGCTTAAAGCCATCCAGAGGTTTCTAGGATTCACTAATTATTATAGGAGATTCATTAAAGATTTTTCGGTTTTGGTATCTCCCCTCACGGCCATGACTAGGAAAGGGGTGGGGAATCAGAAATGGACACCCCAAGCCAGTCAAGCCTTTGAAGCACTCAAACAAGCGTTTACTACGGCCCCGGTACTCAGACATCCGGATCCGACTCTGCCATTCCAAGTGGAAGTTGACGCCTCCGAAATAGGTCTTGGTGCAGTCTTGTCCCAGAGGGAAGCACCCGACAAACCCTTGCATCCATGCGGCTTCTATTCCCGGAAACTCTCCCCGGCAGAGAGGAACTATGACATAGGAAACAGAGAATTGTTAGCAGTCATATCAGCCTTGGCAGAATGGAGATACCTACTGGAAGGGTCTAGTGACCCCATCCTTATCATAACCGATCATAAAAATCTCACATACATTGGAGATGCTAAACGGTTAAATTCCCGACAAGCGAGATGGTCGTTGTTTCTTTCAAGCTTTAATTACGTACTGACCTATAGACCCGGGTCCAGAAACGTTAAAGCAGATGCTTTATCTAGACAGCATGAGTCCTACGAATTTAACATCCAAGATCAGCATCCCATTGTACCCCAAGAAAGCCTCTACCACCTCTAATTAATGTCTCGTCTCCTTTGTTGAAAAGGTTGCAAACCGTGCAGGGCACGGCCCCTGAAGGGAAACCTCCCGCGAAACTCTTTGTACCTGAATGTGAAAGAGAAGAAATATTAAACCTCTATCATGATAATAAAACGTCCGGGCATATGGGAATCACCAAAACGGTGTCCAGCATCAATAAAATCTTTTGGTGGCCCACATTGCGCCGAGATGTTAAAGATTACATAGCCGTGTGCGAGGTTTGCACAAGACATAAAGATCCCAAAACAGCACCCATTGGTTTGCTCCAACCTCTGCCTATCCCAGAACGACCATGGTCGCACTTAGCTATGGACTTCATAGTGGAGTTACCCGATTCTAGAGGGAACACAGTTATACTTACGATCATCGATCGGTTCTCCAAGATGGGTCACTATGTTCCTCTTCGTAAACTACCGTCGGCAGCCGAACTGGTGCCCATATTCATTAACCACGTGGTCCGCATACATGGTATTCCTCTTGGGATTGTCTCCGATAGGGGCACCCAATTTGTCTCCAGATTTTGGAAAGGGTTTTGTAAGAATGTGGGGATTGACTTGTCTTTCTCTTCGGCCTATCACCCCCAGACCAACGGGGCAGCAGAACGCGCAAATCAAAATGTAGAAAAGTATCTCAGGTGCTTTATCTCAGAACAGCAAGATAACTGGTCAGACCTGCTACCTTGGGCTGAGTATGCTTTGAACAGCGCGGTGAGCGAATCCACAGGACATTCCCCTTTCTTCACCGTGTATGGTTTCGATCCTCCTATGTTACGACTACGTTTTCGGATACCACGATACCTGCTTTGGATGAACATTTGGCGTCCTTGAAGGACACTTGGGGGAAAGTCAAGGAGGCACTCAAGAAAAGTAGTGCCATCCAGAAAACCAAGGCTGACAGACACAGGAGGCAGGCACCCGTGTATCAGGTTGGGGACAGGGTATGGCTTTCCTCGCGCAATATCAAGCTCCTAGTGCCTTCCATGAAGTTGGCACCTAGATTCATAGGCCCCTACAAGGTTTTGCGACGACTCAACCCCGTCTCCTATGCGTTGGCATTGCCTCCCCATATCCGGATACACAACGTGTTCCACGTGAGCCTCTTAAAACCTCTCTTGTGTAATCGGTACACCAGGGCCCGTATCCCACCTCCTCCTATCTCAGTGGAGGGTGAGGAGGAGTTTGAAGTCCGGGCCATTTTGGATGCCAGGGTATCAAGGGGCACTTTGCAGTATTTGGTCGACTGGGTGGGCTACGGGCCGGAGGATCGTTCTTGGCTCCCGGCTGCTGAGGTCCATGCGCCTCGGTTGGTGAAGGCCTTCTACGTGGCCCATCCTCGTGCTCCTGGGGGTCGTCCAGTGGCCGCCCGTGGAGGGGGGGTTCTGTCACGGACCGCGTTGGTATCGCGGGCCGCGCTGGATCTAGGGGGCGCCTGGCAGCGACTTCCTCGCTGCTCGCTGGCCAGGCGCCGAGTGATAACGCAGCCGGCTGCGCTCACGTGGGGCGCCAGGGCGGGGACTGGCGTGATGACGCGGACCCGCCGAGTTTAAAACCCAGTTTCACTATTCACCGGTGCCCTGACGTGGTAGTTACTTCCCGCAGAGCTCTTGTATTTTGCAATTACTACTATTCTGTGTATGACCCTTGGCATTGGCAAACGAACCACTCTGTGTATGACCCTTGGCATTGGCAAACGAACCACTCTGTGTATGACCCTTGGCATTGGCAAACGAAACTCTGTGTATGACCCTTGGCATTGGCAAACGAACCACTCTGTGTATGACCCTTGGCATTGGCAAACGAACCATTCTGTGTGTGACCCCTGGCATTGGCATTAACTCTTCTAATTCTGGTATTGAGGTCAGTCTGTGTGGCACCCTACAAGCACACATCAGACTACCTCTTGTCTGGTTAGGATCTTGGGAAGAGCTAATTATTCTAAGGTCTTGTGTATCGTTCTAGTGTCATTCTTTGTGGTTACACTATCCTGTCGTATTCTGTGTCTGTCTAGTCGTGCCGACCAACCTAAGGATCGGAAGGTAGAGAGTGTCCTGCGTATAGGGACCACTAGTCAGATAGCAGAGGGATCCGTGACACTATAACTCAAAGTTTGAAAGATCGCTGCAGGAGTGAAGAGTGAATGCAAAGAGTGAAACTAAATCTCATGAGAAAAAAGAGCGAAGCTCTTACACAGGAGTATTTTCAAATCAACATCACTCTAGCCAGCCACAGCCTATTAAGAAATCTCATAAAGTACAGGAATTTTAACGAAAATTGTCCATTTCTTAAAAAACTCAGTGGGGATATGGGACCTGCCAAAAAGGGAACGCAAAAATTATATAAAACATTAGAGATGTTTGAAGAAGCATTATCAATTTTAGATATCACTAAAAATACAGACCTAATGAAAGCCCCCGTGAATTTCTTTCAGTCCTTAAAAATGCGTACAGCTTGGCTGAAAGAAACCCAGATTTTGAAAACCCTGAATTTATCCAATTATTTTTATACGCATTGCCAAATAAAATAAAGGTAATTTTGGCAAGAGATTATGACCGAGAAATGGTTTGGATTGGGTACTAAAAGAAAGTATGACCCTATTTACTGTATTTGAATATAGTGAAGAAACTCAGGGGAAAAGAGTGAAAAACTCACCTGAGGAAATAGTGGAAACACACGTTAAAAAGGGTGATATTAAATTTGAGTCCCAGAAAAAGAGTTATGCGGAAAATTTGCGTGACTCCATACCTAAAAGGGAGAAATCTAAGCCAGATCAGGAAAGAGGGTTTGCCAGAGAAAATTCAGGAAGTAAATTTCAATCTAGGAAGCAATGGGTACCTAGAAGTCAGTGGGTTAAATCAAGGGAAAATGTACCTAGACAGGAAGCGACCAGAGGTAAAACTGAATCTGATGATTCTGATAATGCGCAAGCTTCGTCCCCAAGGACGAATAGAAAGCGGAGATATAATGTTCGCCAGCGTATTGGCCAAATGCAGGAAAATTTCCATGTGCTGACAGATAAACTGGATCAGATCACTCAGTTAATGACTGGAACTAACCCTGGTCAGGTTGAAAGCAATGCAACACCTGCAGCCCCACCCAACCAGTGACTAGATGATGTTTCTGATGAAGTAACCAGTGTCCATGACAATTTACCAGAAAGTGATGATGAAATGATTAATACAAATGTTTGTATGGTTGATGAGATTTTAACCCCTTCCCTGCAAAAAGAAGGAAAATGTATTTTATCTCCCCAGACTAAGTGCGAGCAAGCTGAGAACACTGGATCCAAGAAGGACAGCACAGCTGCCAAAAGCATGTTTGAGAGAGCAAAATCAGTCGGTAAATCTGTACAAAACCTAATTTCATATCTCACTCTAAATTTCTGTAAATTGCATAGCATTGAAGACCGATATTATGTGAATGTAGAATTACAAGATAATTTACCACATATTACCTCCTTGCTAGACACTGGAAGCCAGGTTACGTTAATATCAGCTAATTATTTTGAACAGGTTCAAGAACTGTCCTCCAGGAAGCCTAGATTAGCTAAATCTAATGCTAATCTAGTGAGTGTGAGTGGCGCATCTCTGAAAGTTCTGGGCACAGCTAAATTGGATTTTAAATTGGGGAATAAAGTAATTCGGCATCCAACGCTTATTGTGGATCTGCCCCAAAATCGCCTAATTATTGGAATGGACCTTCTCAAAAGGTTAAATCCAATCATTGATTTTATCAATGAGGTTATTTGGTCCCAAGTAAATGTTCCAATCAGCTACGATAGATCCCAATCCCATCACGCTCAGCGTAACTGCCACATGATTGAGGAAAGGCTGGATTCTATTGAAGTCCACTTCAGAAATAGCCAGACACCTGATATCTCTTTCTTAAGGCCAAAGCCCCTGACTCCAGGAGAGCTGGAGGATAACATCATATGTGTTCCTCCCGAGAGAATTCGAGATATATGTCTGGAAAATGACGTGCTAATTATTCACCTCCAAAAGAGGGAGACAGAACCAAATGGACATAGTGACCATTCTCAGTTCTTAACTGAAATAGAGAAGATAAATGAAGAGGTATTTTTCCCTATACGTGTAAATAGTTTAGCTGGAGAAAAAATGGCTAAGCTAGATCTGC
The DNA here is from genome assembly GCA_009667805.1 of Leptobrachium leishanense. Lineage (NCBI taxonomy): Eukaryota > Metazoa > Chordata > Amphibia > Anura > Megophryidae > Leptobrachium > Leptobrachium leishanense. The sequence continues at coordinate 5,675 of RXON01004665.1, read as the reverse complement.
GCCAGGAACATAGCTATATTAGCAGGGAGATGCTAAATAAAATAGCTAACTTTTGTATGATTGTCATCCTAGATCTCATCAGGATGTGTGAAAATGGACCAGCAGAAGACATTTAACTGGTATCATGTGAAGTGATGTTTTAATTAACATGTGATTCTTCTTCCCAGCATTCAGATGTTTAACTCAAGCTAGTAGACTAGATCCGTACGGTTAATTCAATTTAATCAGAGATCAGAGTATCTATAGGGAATTGAGTGAAATCGCTAGTCTATGAATGGTTATTTATACTCTTTCTTTCAATAGAAATTGAGAAAAGTGGTTAATCCGAACTGCGACGCTAATCCGCAAAGATGAATCGGACCACCAAGAAGATTGCGATTATCTGGAAATTCTACGGTTTTCCGCACAATTCCAAGCAGATCCAATGCTAAAGTCCCATGCGAATCAAGCTCATGCAAGCCTGAAAGACATGCTGGATAAAACCAGGATACCGTTGATTGCTATGTACAAGAACCACAGAAGGAAAAGATTAGGGATGTGCGTTTCGGGTTTCGGAATTTCGGAATTTTCACGAAATTTCCCGATTCGTGTTTTCGGATGCGGCCGAATTTCCGAAAATTTTTAGATCCGAACATGGCAGATCCGAAAAGTTTTCCGAGCCGAAATGAAATATTTTCGGAATTTTCGAATGGACTTGAAATGTGTCAAATCGAAATTTATTGCTTTGAAACGAGGAGAACAGACGTTCCGAAAAAACAAAAATTTCCGAAATTACGAAAAGTCGATACAAAAAACGAACAAAGTGAAACGAAAATACAAAAAACGGTCGATATTCCGAAAACATGCACAATTCCGAAAAACGAAAATTTCCGAAATTACGAAGTCGATACAAAAAACGAGCAAAGTGACACGAAAATACGAAAAACGGTCGATATTCGGAAACATGTACAATTCGAAAAACGAAAATTTCCGAAATTACGAAAAGTCAATACAAGAAACGAGCAAAGTGACACGAAAATACGAAAAATGGTCGAATATCCGAAAAAAAATGTACACGAAAAACGAGTCGAGCCGAACCGAATCGAAACAAAAATCGGTCGAAACGAGCCGAATCGAAAAGTTTAAAAATCTGAAAAATCGGGGGGGGGGGGGGGCGTGGCTAGCGACGGACGGGAGCAGACTCATGTTAGAGGAGCTCCGCTGTTTACCCTATACAGGGTTACGATTACAGGGTCTGAACGTCCGATTTTGACCTGCTGAGGGCCCAGGACGAGTGGACTGCGTGGTGCTCACGGCGCCGCTGATTTTAGAGCGTTTTATCGCCCCCATCTGACTTCCTGGACCTTCGGGCCTGGTGCGGCCTAGTTGCGGCGGCCATCTTGTGGAGCCTGGGGTGTTTCCTGGAGGCCATATCGGACCTGATTCCTGGCTGGAGAGATTATACTGTCGACTGAGCATGGGGAAGAAGTTGAAAACACTTCCACAGCGCAGGTTGGTGGACACCAGACAGGCGGACATTAGAGATTCACTGAATTATAGACGCTCTGCAACAGTTATACCCCCCTCTTCCCTCCTGCCCATGGGGTATGACTCCTCTGAGGAGGAAGACTGCCCTGGCACAACGGACGGGGGCCGATTGGCCCGCCGAGACGTCCCGGGACAAGAATCCAATGTCTAGGAGTGCTGCTGCACGCAAGAGAGCGCAGAAAAAGAGAAAAAAGGCCTTGGCAGCGGAGTTACCTGAGGCCACGGCTACGGAGCCCTCCGCAGGTGGCTCAGAGGCTGATACGCTAATGTCGGATGCGGAGGACCTGTCACGGCGGACAGACAGCCCGCAACAAGAGGGAGACCTACAACCGCAGCAGATATCGGAAACCCCAGGGGAGACTGGCTCTCTATTGGGTGCAGCAGCGCCTCCAAGCTCTGCCGGGACCCTGCGGCTGCCCCAGATGACATGCGCCCCACTACGATGGCAGGACTATAGAAACTTCATAGCGGAGATCAAATCAATATGGCTGACCGAATTATCTAACGTGCGCTCTGAGGTAAAGGAGGTGCGCTCCCAGATGGTGGCGGTTCAGGCTCAGAATGTGGAGTTGGCAGAAGAACAGACGGTATTGTCGGCACAGGTGACTGCTCTCAGGTCTCAGGTGGAGGTTTTGACGCGCTCAGTGGAGGCTCTGGAGTCCCGGCACCGTCGGCGTAATGTACGTGTCCGGGGAGTTCCCGAGTCGGTTACTCCAGCGGACTTACTCTCGTACACTAATAGTCTAGCACGCGGGTTCTGGAGGATCCGCCTGACACCCGGGAGGTGTTTAGCACGGTCTACCGCATTCGCAAGGCTGCTGAGGCCCCACGGGATGCCGAGAGATGTGATCGCGGTCACAGCAGATGTGGCAGCCAAAACACGGATCATGACAGCGCCGAGAGCGCGAGCTGATGTCCTATTCGATGGAGTAACCCTGAAATTATTTCACGACCTGCCCTTCGCAACGCTGATGGCGCGCCGCAGATATCGCGAGGTGACAACTTTCCTCAGGCATAAAGGGGTCCGGTACCGCTGGGGTCCAGCCGGCTCATTAGTGGTTACCCATAACAAAATGTCGTATGTAATCTCGGACCCGGCCGAGGCCTGGCCTCTTTTACTGGGGGCGGGTTTTGCGCCGGATGGTGCGCACGTCTCCCCGGGCTGAAAACTTAGGTGATGGGAATATCTGACTTGTTTGCACAACACCTTTACGAGAAGCCGCCTCTTTTTCAATGTGTTCTTTTTAGTTCATGGTTTTGCATTTTTGACTCATGTTTCGTTGCTTATCTGATGTCTTTTGCTGCTCGGAATGTTATAGGAAGACCCCCTCTCTTTCTCTGTTGTTTTTAATTTTTATTTTTATATAGTTTGAGGAGCTATTTAGATGGATTCGGGGATTGTGTTGTGAGCCCCCTTGATCACACCCCCCCTCCCTCATTGCCTGTATTGCTATATGGGATTTTGGAAGTGTCTTATGCTCCCCTTTTCCCCTTTAGGTTTCAGGCCTTTTCTCCCCCCCCCCTTACGATGGCATTGCCTTTGGCGCCTGCAGAAGTCTCAATACGCCTCTTTATTTATTTTATCTATTAATGCTTTACGACAATTGATATCACAGCCCTGTGTGGCTGCTTTCTTGTTGGTCGACATGTGGCCCTATTTGAAATTTCTAAATAAAGAATTTAAAATAAAAAAAAAATAAAAAAATCTGAAAAATCGAACCGAATCGAACCGAAAAAAAAATCGGTGCACAAGCCTAGAAAAGATTTGCCGCATATTTTATTGCAACCGCTGTTTTTATACAGAAAGAAGAAGCAAATGTTTACCGGAAGGATTGGTACAAAAACAAGAAATGTGTTGATACCACAAGTGATTCTCGTAAAAGTTCCTAAAGAATCAAGAGTTGTTATCGGAGACGTTACTCTTTTATTCCGGTCGGGAATGAAGTCTGGTATGACGAGATAAAAAATTGTCGATGCATTCCAAGGAGAGAGATACCTATGAATCCGGATTTGAAATTTCTACTAGAGAACAAGCCGATCATACGCATTGAACTTCTAATAAAGAAAGATAATCTAACAATTTATGCTCCAATGTATCACAGCTTGATCATCAATTGCTTCTGCTTATAACGGGCCAAAATTACAGAGATTGGTGATTTGTATAGTAATTATGTTTCTAACTGTCTGGATGATTGTACTAACAAAGAAAGTACTTAGATTGGAAGTTTAAAACACTGGCATCTTCATATTAAATGGATTGAAAGAAGAAAAACGTGTTGTGAAAGGTGGAAACCTAGCCTAATTGGTAAAAGGTGGAAATATTGTATGTTTTCCTCAATTCTCTTTTGATCAAAGAGAATGAAACCAAAGGGGGTTATTGTCAGGTATATTGGAAGGGAAAAATTAAAATGATGCCTGTACCCATTTTGTTTTTTAAGACAGTCTTTTCTTTTTCAATTTTTTCTAGTTTTAGGAATGAACCGAGATTTTTTTTACAGTTCATGACTAGGTGAAATTTTTTTTTTTCTAGAATACCAGACATGAAGGAACTTAAAATGTCTTTGTGTGATATAATGCCCAAGCTAAGTGCTAGACCTGTCATAAATTAAATTTATTGACTTGTATTAAGTTCTTTAAAACAAAAAGATATTTCTTTGGGTATTGGAAAAATAAAAGTTAAAATCTGTATAATGGTGATTATATTCACGAAATATATTTCTATAATCAAGGTATATTTTATTAATTTACAGTAGAAAATAGACGCTCCAATTTAAATTGTAGAGAGTTTAATTGGTAAGTAGTATATATATTGAGAATAGATTCTGTTGATTTTAGCCAGAGAAAGGAATTCAACTGATAAAGACTCAGTAAAAACTTTGAGAGGAGTAGAAATATAAATTGATTCTGACAGGAGAGACTAAATGTCTACACTGGGAGAGAGAAGGTTCTTTGTGCAAATTGACCTCGTGACACGAGATAAGAATAATAAAAATTAAAAAGGTGGAATTAATTAAGAAGTGCAATACTGCCTCTAGAGAATAGTAAATATTATATTTGATATAAAAAATATTGCCAGTGACGTCAAATTTACTATAATTGAAGCGGCAATGTTGGTTGCATTCATTCAGAGACATACACACAATGCATTCAGACTTCCAGTAGACTGAGGCATTCGGCTTTCACGCAGACCATCGCTAAGTAAGCAGAGATCCCAGGACGATGCACTCACACCAAATCTCTGACCCACATGCATTGATTATCTGATATTGATAATTTTCACATATTCCAAAACAATATTACATAAAGAATTCCAAGGCAGTGACTCATCAAAATCCAGATTGGAGAGGTAATGTATGAGAGCTATTTAATTAAGGAATTAATGTAATTATATTATATATTTGTAGTATTTCTTGCAACAGATAGACTGAGATTTCTCAGATTGTTAGCTCAAAACTAAATATTTCTATTCTGCAGATAGAGATATGAAGAAGTGGATATAAAGGATTATCCTAAAGAAACTGTTGTAAGATTGATATAAATATATATATTGAATTTGGAAAATACTGTGATTGAAATTAATAAGCAAGGAATTATATAACTACAAAATAAAAGCAAAAGATTAGAAGCTTAATTCTCGAGATTAGGGGAGGATTCACTAAATAAGTTTTTATTACTTATCATTTTAAATTAGCTCATCTTTTGTTGATCCGTGTAGTTAGATAGATATATATATCTCTATAAGATCTAGCTGGTTAAATATTGATTGCTGGGAAATGTATGTTGTATTAAGCAGAAATGTTTATTAACCATTTGTGTATTAGTTACTAACTGATAAGGTAAATGATATATAATCATATATGCAGTTACTAACAGGAGATACATATATTGTGAAGCTAGTTTTTATGTGCTGATGTATTGTGGTTTATAAATCTTTGTTTATGATATGAGATTTGAAACTTTTTGTATACGTAATAATATATATATGTTTTTTATCCGATTATTGATTATTGTATTCTTCAAAGCAAAACACAGACAATTAAAAGAATTTAGGAGAATTTCTAGGAAATATAAACGATTGATATTTGTGTCTAGTATAAATTTCTTATGGAATAATAATCCTGCCATATTGGAGGCAACTGCCGAGATAG